>BRDA01034669.1:13074-23101 GCA_036984385.1 Crenuchus spilurus | reverse complement strand
ATAGTTGAAGTGATGAAAATTACAGACCTCTCTCGTCTTTCTAAGTAGGACAACTTGCACAATCAGTGGATGACCAAATACTTTTTTCCCCCACTGTAGAACCATGAACACTCAAAGATCCCTTATTGTAGATAAAGGGTTAATTCCAAAGTGAAAGAGTTCTTCAGATTGATGAGGAAAGTGTTATAGATGGTTCTATACAGAACCTTTATACGTAAAAATGGTTCTATATGGCCCCAAAAGGGTTCTGCTGTAGTTATGATGTCAATTTTGTAATAATAGACGAACCCTTTTTGGTGCAACTCTATATTGAATAATTTCCAAAAGGCGTCCTCATCAATTTCATTGTGCAAAGAACCCTTTGGGTTCTCTGAGTGCTCCTGGTTCTATGAAGAACCATTTCTTTTAGAGTGTACGTCTCTCTGCTGAGAAGAAAGTGTTACTGAGGTGGCTTGTTTCGGTGATCAAGAGCCTGTCTTGTCTGCTGGAGGGAGGCAGATGAAAGATGAGGTGTACTGAGTGAAGGTCAGAGATCACTGCTGACATCACTGTAGTTTTGGGGACAAATCTTTCTGAGCGTTTCTCACAGATGTTGTTTTAATCTGAGACACACAACGGGCAGACACTGTCAGTCTGAGCATCACGGCTTGTGTCAGAAGAGAGAGAATGACTTTTGAAGGCTGTCCACTTCTCCTCGATGGGACAAAAGCAGGAAATACAGAAAGTTTGTCTTCACAGCAGTGCCAGCTGCCAGCACTGTGCTCACTCACTCAGTGCCCCCCTCTCTCTCTCTGTGTCTCTCAGTGTCTCTCGCTCTGTCTCATGGTCAAGAGATGTCTCCCGTCACATGTGACAGAACTTGTGACATGTTACACCTTTGCAGACTTCAGGCCTCCAGTCAGGGTGTGTGTGAGCATGTGCCAGTGTGTTTGTGTGTTGGCTGTATGGAGGCACAGCTGGCCTGGCTGACAGGGAGCGGGGGAGGCTTCAGCAGCAGAGGAGAGGAGACGTCCTGTGACGTGCCGAAGGGAGGAACAGCAGGGCTCGGTGGAGACATAAAACAGCCCGCAATACGTTCAAAAGACATTTCACACACACAAATGGCAGATGGTAAGTGGTTTGAATTCACGTTCAACAACAGGCCGACTGTTTGTGGATCTGTGCAATGCGAGGAGAAAACAAGAATATAGGATCAGACAGAGGCTTCAGGCCAAATGCATGAGGGCTCCTGGGTCTGCACATGTGTGTGTATGGTGTGTGCTTGTTTTCATCCATTGTCAGGACAAAAAAACGTCCAGACTTTGTTCTGTAATACATAATATATAACATATAGAGGAAAGGTTCACAAGCAAGAACTCAGTAGTCACCATAGTCGCCCAGCTGTTTGTAAATACATCACCACAAATATCTCTCAACCAGCTACAACCACATCCTAAACCTTAATTAAGGTCTCAGTGGCTATTAGGGTACGTTCACATTACAAACCACATCACACAAATCAGATTTTTTGCACAGATCAGATGTAACTATCTTGATGGTTCACGTTCACAAATGTAACTGAACCAAACTGTCCCTGAAACAACGCGCATGCGCACATTGATACGTGTGTACACGTATACGTCGTCGCCAACAAAAAGTGTCACGTTTGTGCAGGGTTGCCAGGTGTGCAAATATGCTGTAAAACTTCAGAGTTGGCGGTTTGCATGGTTATTGCACTAAAAAACGTTTTAAAGCTCATTGAAATGTGTCACTTTAGATTTTGTTTTTTTTTCTGTTTAAGTAGTGTGATATTCTGTTACAAAACATGTAAGTGATTTGGGGGATCTGGCAACCCTATATTTGTAGAGTCGGCTCTTTGAAGTGAGAGATCAGAGCCGAATCGTGTCTGGGAGCCAGATTTGTTTCCCCCCTGTTGAAGTCGCACGGGATTGGTCAGTTACACTCTGTGTGTGTGTGTGTGGGGGGGGTGTCACTATATTAGTATTAACTATAATTGTTGCACGTACACAGAGAGAGAGGAGCTACAAAAAGACTCTCTCTGACGAAAACTCATAAGTATAAGTATAAATAAATAAACGCACATATAAAAAGACTAAATAAATAATTACACACAAGTAATTGTACAGACAAGAAACTAATTAATAAATACATTTTGTCATGAAAAAGGACATATGTAAATTTATAAGAGGAATCTATTTATACACATCCATGCATAAAAATTATTTGGTTCACTTTTGAAATCCAAAACAGACAACAAAAATTCACTGAAACATGGTCATCAGTATGGAAAATGTTGAGGGATATGTGATCTTTCTTTTTGCATGATACATGTACTACTGCCTGTATTGTAACCATAATTGACTTATTTTACTTTATTATGCCCTATTCCTTTATTAATTAATGATCATTTTGTGATATTGTGAAATATGTGACCATGTTGCGGCAAGATACATATACAGTATATAGCTCTTTTCTTTTTGTTTTTGTTCTGTTCTTTCTGTAAAATGCCAAACTTTATAAATATATAATGAAAAAAAAAATATTCCAGTTGTTTTTACATTTCTACATTTATTTAATTTCATTCACTGTTGAATTGACATAATTTTATTACTAGCTGGTAAGCTAAGCAGCAAAAAAGAAGAAGAAGAAAAGACTTTTGATTTTGAAGGTGTAAGAGGTCTTTTAAATAAACCAAGCCATAAAAGCCCATCACTAGTGTGTCGTGACCAATGAAAGCGTTGCCTGCATTGCTAAGATACACCTGAAAATGGTGTGCGATTTTAAAAAATAGCATCTACCGAAGGCAATTTTAGTCTGCTTTATAATGTTTCTCTGACAGTGTAAGACCTTTTATTATATAGGTGCCACATTCAAGCCACACATAACACCAAACCCGCAATGGAATACCCCCCCCCCACATACACTCCAACCCCAAACATCCCCCATTCCAACCCGGCCAGGGGTGTCCCTTATTTTAAAGTCTGAAAGGTGGCAACCCTAGATTCAAGTCACATGTCCACAGATCTGATACGTATCTGATCTAGAACCACATATGAAAGCGATTCTCATCTGATGTGAGAAGATGGGATTTGACGTTGACACAGCTTGAAAACATCAGATCTGAACCACTTCAGTTTGGTAATGTCAACATAGCTTTAGATGCGGTTTAGACCCGCCTGTAAAACTGTTTAATACCTGAATGTGGTATTTTGACAGAAACTACAGGGTTATTTGGGTGAATGGAGTTTTATTGTATGTTAGCAACAGTAGCCTTGCAGCTTCCACTTCATTACATCATGTCTTGACTGAAAAGTCACATTTGAGGCATAAATCCTTTCTTTCATGCTAATATAAAGACTGCAAGTAATTTTGGATGCCTTTTATCATTCCAAATTCACACATCATATAACAGTGATGTGGCATTCTTAATGATGAAAAAAAGAAAAGATGTATATAATGTCATTTTTTTCATCATTAAAATGTTCATCTCCATGTCCTCACAAAGTATGAAAAACAAGTGTGTGTGCATACTGTACATATATGTTCACCTCTCATCCCTCTGTCCTCCACCTGTCTCATCTACAAGTCAAATTCACCCAACATATAGAGGGGTTAGTGTCACCTTTGCCTTTCATTTCATTCCACATCCACTCCTTTTCCCCTGATTTTCTCATTACCAGCAGCACGTGGAGCCCGGCCAGGGTGGGCCGATATCCTGGCAGCCGTGATTATGTGCTGAGAAGGAGACAAGGGCACAAGGCTTAAAGCAACCTCTTCACTTCACCTACACAGCATAGACTTCATTAACAGTGGTGAAAGTAACGCTCACTGAGAGTGAGCAGCCTCTAGTGATCAAAATAGGTCATGACGACCTGAGTCAGGATTAGCTATGACTCAACAGCAGATCCTAGTGGTGGTAAAGGGCCAAGGAGCAAGATACCAACTGAGTACAGTCAGTAACTGCTCTTTCACCTCTCTTTCTACAAATACTTACCGCTTTCCTCTCATCCCACTCACTGTCAGGGGCCACGCTAAAGGGCCCTGTCAAACAAGTGTGAATTAAGTGCAGTGCCTGACACCGCATCACTGAGTAAGCGCATATGCAGGAAGTGCACAAATGCAGAGTCTGGCAACCGTCTGAGCAGGATATGCATTGGAACGAGGTGATGGAAATAATCATTGCTAAATGGCTCCTCATTACAGAGCACTCCTCCCAATCATCCAGGATAAGCTGCAGGGCTGAGCCACACAACCACATCCACTGGCTTTAATGGCCAATTTACCCTTACTCCAGCTGTCCGTAGAGACCCTCTATCCAGTCTGGGATTCGGCCTTATTAAAATGTGTCACCATTAAGTTCCTAGCTGATGATGTATACTCGACTCGTTTTGACAATTATGAATGAGAGAAATAGTCAAAACGTCTGAGTTATGCATCTAATCCTAGAATATGGGAACTAGATTCAAAACAGAAGAAGGTCCATCACCGTTACAGCGTCAGAATTTTGCTCATTGGTTCCACCCCTGAGCACGCAAAAGGTCACTCCCTCTTTATTGCAAAAGGATCAGCCCCAAGGCAATTAAAAAAGGACGGTGTGGCGAAATCAAGCATCAAAGCATCCCATTGCTTTGCTCATAAATACATATTAATCACTTTCAGTGGCAGTTCTGGTTCATTTGGTATCCTAGGGGAGATCATACAAAGACCAAGGATACCCCATCCCACCTACAGAGTATGCTTAAACACTGATGATGATGTTTTTGAAGAGAAGGCTCTAGAGCCGGGCGATATGGCCAAAAATTTTATCACGATAATTTTTTCTATATTGATCAATCTCGATAATTATCACAATATTACATTTTCTAACACTGTCATAGTTAAAACATCAAACTAAATACATGAAATGTTACTATTTAAAATATTAAACTGCCAGAACATAATATTTTAGCGTCCAGCTGGACACGTTAAAAGGATGGACGAGAAAGATGTTTACAGTCGTCGCTTTATTGTTGAAACTTACAGTGATTGCTGTCAGCCGCAGCCATTCCAAAATAACAGGCTAGAGAGCCAAGCTAACAGGCTAATGCTAGCACTTCGGCTGACACACACAAACACACGCACACAGTAAGTCCCCCCTCCTTCTCCTTCTCACACAAACAGACGAGCACACAGCGACCTCGCGCTCTCTCGCCCGGCCAATCACACGCTTGTCTTAAACACATCAGTGCATTTTGGCGCTGGTGAGGAGGAGCTACCAAGCAGCAGTATTAGACTTCTGAACTCACTGTCAAGCTGCTTAGATGCGAAATACGAACGTTAATGCTTCTCGAATTCTATTGTCATCGTCATCGAGGGAAAACTTATTGTGAAAAAAATCAATATCGTTTTATCGCCCAACACTACTCTATACTATACAATTATAATGTTAATGTTAGCTAGTTATCTTTTAGGAGCGGAGTATCCTGATGTGCTGATGTTACTAGCCCAGTCGGGGCCGGTGCTTCGCCCACGTGGATCACGCACTGCGTGTTGGGCCCCAAGTGTCCATGGGGGCGCCAATAATAATAATAATCTCCACTTTCGCCACCACAAACCACCAATGGCCACCCTGCTCAACCATCAATTTGAAGTCTGTGGAGTCCCGGGTGGGAGGGATGGATTGGGTGGGCGCAGACAGCATTTGTGCTTAGAGCATCCACATGCCTAGTACCGGCCCTGAGCTCAGTACAAAATGTACATGCTGACACGACATCACATATAAAATAAATAACATTCATTTGTTCTTTCAACATGAACACTTTCAGCATTACACTGTTATTTGACCATATGTCTAAGCATCTAACCATTATTTCACAGCTTGCAGCTGCAGGAGTAGGATTAGAAGTGGAAAAAAAATATATTATTATTTATAATTGCTTTGCCATGGTGACAGAGGGTACCGCAGTTATTGCCGTTCAATTCCAACCTGATGTACTTCTATTTGTGGCAGTACAATTATTAATTATATATTGTGACATTCGACTGTGTTGCACCCTGAGACTAACAGGCCAACCTGTTCAATATAGACTGCATTATACAGGTTAAAAGGAATTAAATTAACATGAATTGAATTTAAATGAAGTGAATGTATTTGAATTAAATCCCAGGACTTAACCATACGGTCGGGAAATATACGAGCAAACCCAATAACAGAGAAGCACTACGTTGTACACATACACAGTCATATTAGAATAATGTGACCACCCCTGGTTTGAAATTAACTCAGTCTGTGATGTCACAGATGCCACGTGACTGGGTTTACTGCACGTGCATGCCAGTCAGTTGTAGCAAAGTGCCAAACCATCATAATGGGCAAAGGATGTGATTTGACGGATATTAGGGTACTGGATGAAGCATGGTGGTGGTAGCATCTCAGAAATGGCTAACTTTGTGGGATATTCTAATTATTTATTTATTTTTTTTAATTCAGTCAGTTTCAGGCTCAAACACAAACAGTCACAGATCATGTAATGAAAAATGCACAATAAACCCAAAAAAATGACTTAATTTTACTCCACACGGCCCTCACAGCTTCAGCTTCTGTAAGAAACATTGCTTACATGCTAAATGCTAGTTAGCCACCAAAGCTAGCAGTACTGCTTTCACAACAAAATATGATGAACCTGTAAAAATCTTATGGTGTTCTGTTAAAAGCTGACACTATGATCAGAGCATCACAAGGTCAAATCCCAATCATGCTGCTTGCCATTGACAGCTGGGGCCTGAGAGAGCAAAATTGGCTGTGCTCTTTTTGGCTGGCTCAGGTGTCTGTTAGCTGATGTATCAGAGCTGGAAATCCTGCACTTTCCTCCAAGCAGGCTGCCCAGTGATGGCAGCAGTTGAAAAAGAGTTGGTGACTGACTTCATATGCATCGGAGGAGGCCTGTGCTAGTCTTCACTCTCCTAGAGTCAGAAACATTGCAAGTGATTGGGAGAGACCTAGCGGATGGGTGGGTCAAATGACTACCATTACATTGGGAGAAAAAAGTACAGAAGCTCTTAAAGACGACATAAATCATAACCTTATACAACATCAAGCCATGACACAGGCTGAAATAGCTTTGTGTTTAACATGAATAAAGCCTTTAGGTTCCAAGATAAACATTATAAAATGATCTTTTCTAATAAATAGAAAGAAACATGAAATGAATAATGTATCTCCAGAAAACCAAATTAGCTTATCTTGAGAAAACAATGTTTGTCATTATAATGAAATTAAGAACCACAATCTTAATTAAACAAGCTCAGTTAACTTATCATGTAAAACAGAGTAGGAAAAAATATGCAAAAATTTGTCCATTTTAAGGCCTTCCATATAAAAGTTATCAGTTATTAATAGCACGTTGTGGTCTCTTAGTTGGAGATCTGGTCTCGATCCCCAGACACATCATGACTGAAGTGTCCTTGAGAATGGCACCAAACCCCCAACTGCTCCCCAGGTGCCATTGATGGAGGCTCCCCACCACTTCAGGAACATGTTCTCACTGCCCCCTAGTGTGTGTGTGTGTGTTCTTGTATTTCTCCCTCGTGGGGACTGAAAGTCCTCATAATGATAAGAATGCATGCCAGATCTGTAAAAGTGGGGACATTTTGCTGGTCCTCACAAGAAATGTGCCGTTTCCTTACAAGTCTTTTTTTTTTGTTGTTGTTGGATAAATTAAAAGAGCAGAATGCGTGGCCTTTAGTTGTTAAAGTTAAGTTTAGGTTTATTTTTACTCAGTATTAGACGAGTGAATGGAATGTCCTCATTAATATAGTAGTGCCAAAGTGTGTTTGTGTGTATTTACCAGGTTCATGCCACATACAAAATTCTGTTTAAACACTCTACATGCTGGGGCCCCGAGTGGCTCAACAGGCTAAGACGCTGATACTATGACCAGAGGATCGTGAGTCTAAATTTCGGTCATGCTGTTTGTCATCAACATCCGGGGCCCAAGAGAGCAAACATTGGCAGTGCTCTCTCTGGGTGGGTAGATGGCGCTCTCACTCTCTCTATCACTCATTGCAATGTTCACTGGCTCAGGCATCTACTGATTGGTCCATTCAGAGCTGGGAATCCTGCGCTTTCCTCCGAGCGCGTTGGCTCCCCAGTGACGATGTATCAGCGGTAGTTAGAAAAGAGACGGTGGCTGCATCACACGCAACGGAGGAGGCTTGTGCTTGTTTTCACCCTCCTAGAGTCAGGCACAGTGCAAAGTGATGGGGAGAGGCCTAATGGATCAGATGGGCTAATTGGCTACTACCACATTGGAAATTCAAATTAAATGGCAAGAAATGAATAAAATTATTTAAAAATAATAATAATAATAATAAAAACACTCTACATGCTGGTCCCCACAACATGCACCATGAAAATCTAAGGTGAAGACATGTTTTGAGGTTAGTCTTAGGGTTTTATTGTCTTATTATTATTAAGTCTCCAGGAAATTTACTTTTTGCAATGTCCTCACAATTCACAGAAACAAACGTGTGTGTGTGTGTGTTTCACTGCACAGATGTGTTAAATGTGGAGGTCAAACTCCTCTTTGTGCAAGCAGATTGGCCTGTAAATGTGCACTTTATTGTGAAGTTGAGCTGTTTTCTGAGCGGGGAGGGATTTTTTTTTAATTGCGATTGGTCATTTTGTCTGTGAAATAGTGCTTTCCCACTAAGCACACATACATCTCAGAGATGTCTATGAGATGGAATCCATTACATCTGGAATACATTTTTAATAGAGTGCTTGTTCATCTGCAATATGTCTCTGAGACATCAGCAGTTTATTTTGAGGAGACTTTCAGCAGCTGCAGCGCAGACCTTCCTCTAATGTAATCATCTTTCTTACATCTCAGGCACATCTGACAGACGTGTTATTAGAATGCATCCAGTATGTGCAACTGTTGATGATTATAAGACCAAAATAAGATCAATTTAATTGGAACAAAGCGTTTAAGATGTTCAGACCTTTCCCAGATGTCTTGGAGACCCGTGTTTAATCAGGGATCTTATCAAAGTTGGCAGTTTGAAAGCTGTTAGTGATGATGACTTATTTCAGCGTGATTCAGACTGCTTTACGAGTTTTCTCTCATGTTTGTACTACTAAGTGCTTTGGGCTGAAATGAGCTTTCTTTTTTCTAGGGTGTCTGGTCTCTCCCTTAGGGGAGAGGGTGAGCAGTTCTGACATTTTAGGAAAGACTCAGAGTAGAGACGCTGCTCCTCCATATCCAGAGCAGCCAGTTGAGGTTGTTCAGGTGGTTAGGATGCCTGCTGTAAACCTCCTTGGTGATGTGTTGCGGGCATGTCCAACTGAGTGGAGACCCCAGGGAAGACCTAGGATTATATCTCTCAACTGGCCATGTAATCCTCCCATATGAGCTAGAAGAGGTGGATGGGTAGAGGGAGGTCTGGTCTACTTTGCTTGGGTTGCTACTAGGGTTGAGCCAGATACTCGTTTCAGACAAGTATCCGGTACAGATAAAGCATTTGTGAAGAGTACGATCAGGATATGAGTAAAACTCGTCAATATCCATGCTCGTGCTGAAGGAAAATCCTCATTGGGTAACTGACTGTCTTCACTATCTGTGATTGGCACACAGCTGCACACCCCTCTTTACACAGAAACGTCTCTGCCAGAGCTGTGCCACACTCTCACTCCCTCTCACACAAACACTCAGTCACACACACATTCACACACACACACACACACACACACACACACACACACACACACACACACACACACACACACACACACACACACACACACACACACACACTTATAAAAATTCACGTACTTACTTAAGTTGAGTACGTCATCCTGTAATACTTGATGATTCATACGTACTTTTTCTCAACAGTATGAGTTGTGAAAATAAAATACTAGTTTGACTAAAAATAAAAATGATGGATTTCAAGAACCGTAAAAAAGGGTGTGTTTCAATTTGTTACAACTAATTCCACACACACACACACACACACACACACACACACACACACACACACACACACT
>BRDA01034667.1:0-16642 GCA_036984385.1 Crenuchus spilurus | reverse complement strand
ACTTTATGCAAATACCGTACGACACGCAGCCATCTGATTGGCCGACACCCCCAAGAGCCGCCACAATACTTTTCTATCATCATCAAAAAAAAAAATAAAAAAAAAACACCTCCCCCCCGACCCAAAATTTTGGTGAAAAAGGATGATCACCAATTTTTTTTTTTTTACTTGGCCTAATTTAGTTGCTAATTTTATAATCATTTATAGAAATGAAGAACCGTGTCAGCTTTGTGACATCATCTTTCAACTGCATCTTACGTTAATTGATGATGTGTCTGACAGAACTTAGCTCATAACTACAGCTCAAGGTCTGTAGTTGGAACCACACAACTTTGCGACATTTTGCGAACGTTTGTTGGAACTACAGTTTTGGGAAACACTTTTGTTGCTTAAAGATGTATCAGGTTATGAAAGTTATCAATGTAGTTACCTCAGGAGTCCCAACTACGGTTCGGGAAACACTTTAACCTTTACTGTAGATGATAAATTACAGGTCAGCTGAGGATTTGCAGGCTATTAAATAGAAGTAGCGAATTCCCATGGTCACCTCTGTCTCTGTGGACGTCACTTTCATTGTAGACAAAAGTCTAAAGTAGATGGAAGTTGGAAAAGAAAGAAAGAGAAAGAATTTTTTTAAATGTGTCCCAAATATTCCCTCCTACCCAATCTTGAGTAGCCAATCAACCCACCCATTTGATAGGACTCTCCCAATCACTTGTAATATGGGGAAAGGTGAAGACTTGCACAGGCCTCCTCTGATGCATGTGAAGTCAGGCACCTGTCGATACATCATAACTGGGTAGCCAACATGCTTGCAGGAAAGCGCAGGATACCCAGCTCTGGTTGTTTAGCCAACAGATGCCTGTGCCATCTTTTTAGGTAGTGATGGGAGAGTGTGCCATCTATCCACCCAAAGAGAGTACAGCTCCAGCTGCTGATGGCACAGCCCTTTAATCATAACGTCAGTACGTTGAGTCACCCAGAGCCAAAAAGATTATATCCAACACCTTATATTAGGGGTGTCAAATTCCAGTCCTGGAAGGCCAGATTCCTGCACAGTTGTGATCTTCCTGATCAAACACACCTGATTCAGCTCAGCAGGTAATGAGCAGGTTATCTGTAGTGTCAGAGCACAGAAATCACCAAACTGTGCTGGACACCATCCCTCCAGTTTGGAGTTTGACACCCCTGCCATGTATAAAAATATATACATTTGTTCAAATGACACATTTTGTTGATTTTCTAATTGAACATTTCACATCTACAGGGAATAAATTGTGCGCACAATTCTGATTGGTTTTCTGAATTTAACACAGTTGGGGGAAGAAAAACATCTATTTAATGTGCATTAACGTTTACACACACCAGGTAATTTAATCAGAGGTGCCCTGACTTTTCATAAGGAATCTTCCCACACTAATTATGTACTAAGACCTGCCATAAGGATCAGAGACTGACCTTTGTGTGATGTCCTGAGAGAGTCTGTGGGCCTCTTCGGGGTCCTTCTGTAAGAGAGTCTGATAGGACGAGAACGATTCCATCAGGCCTATATATCTGGAGAGAGGGACACGCTGTCTTACCCAAAAACTGGGCTCCCTAGTGGAGAAACAAACAGTAAAGATACACATGAGGCATATTTACATTATTGATTATTAGCTCTCCAGTTGAAAAAATCTCCTCATGCAAAAAATGTGTTAGCCCGTGTGTTTAAGGTGGTAGTAACTTCAGGCTCCTGTAGGTGGCACTGCTTGAGAATGATCAGGCTATAAATACCTTTAGGGTGTGTGATGGGATTCATAGGTTGAGAAGAGGTGGTACAGGGCAGTGAATGTCTTGTTTGATGTAAAAAAATGTGTGAATGTTAATGATTGGCTAAAAGGAGTGATTTATTTTGGCATCAAAGGCCAGAGTGTAAAGGAAGTAGCTGAATTTGCAGGTGTATTGAAGCGTACAGTCTACAAGCAGTGACAAAAATACCAGTGTGAAGCCATAAACCCCTGTCTATCAGTTTCATCTTTCAGCCACTATTCTGATGACAATTTCATGTACACTGGGAATTTTTGCCCCAGGTTGTGATCAACTTGTGTTATTATTATTATTATTATTATTATTATTATTATTATTATTATTATTTTATTTTTATCATTATTATTATTATTATTATTATTATTATTATTATTATTATTATTATTATTATTATTATGCAGTGAGATCATAACTGAAAACGTTGCACTTAATTGTGTATATGTTAACACTAGAATGTCTGAAGCTATGTTTTTTTTTTATAAGGTAACCTGCACCCACCCCGCTGGAGCAAGACACTTAATCCCTATTGTTATGATAATGCATGTTGTCGCTCTGATGCTCTGCTCACAAAAAATGCACTGCGCTGAGAAATATGTGGCTGCTTATTTAAGCTCCTCTAACAAGAATCTAAAAATATATTTCAATTTAACCTATATGTATTTGAAAAGTAAACCCTTTAATGTTTCAGGGGAACGTTTAGTTTTGTAGGATAAAATCTCTCAGAGTTATATTAGTATTATTGCGGAATTTTGGTTTGATACCACTGGCGGAAGTATGGACTCCAGAGGAGGGCGCTGCCAGAGGAGAGATATGGAGTACATTGTAGTGTTTGTCAACTATAAAAAAATACAAAAGTGAATAACAGTAAAATTATGTAAAATAAAATTACTTACTTTTTGTTAATTTTGTATTTACCTTGCTTTTGGGAATATGGATTGACTGCAAGTATTTATTAGAAAAAAATATTCACATAATGTTCACATTTTTGCAAGCACTGGTCTCTCTGGCATGCATTTACATAACACAAGTTGACTGATAGCTCTCTGTTGGTTGAGAAGAGGGAGGGGGATGTTCTCTTGAATAAAACATTTCAGTCTTCCCAGTGTTAATGCCACTGAGAAGCACATAATGTTTGTACAGTTGAGAAAGAAAAAGCTACTCAGTACCACTGTGTTGTCAGATTAAGAAACCCACCTTCTTAAAGATCCCAAATGAGGTCGATATACTATAGACTATTTTTATATAAATGATCATTTTGTCTATTTAGTATTGAAAATATTAATATCTGCAGAAGAGAGTCTGGCTGATAGTCGAATCTCGGATCCAAGAGGAACAGTGCGGGTTCCGTCCCGGTCGTGGAACACTGGACCAGCTCTTTACCCTTGTTAGGGTCCTAGAGGGTTCAGGGGAGTTTGCTCAACCAATCTACATGTGCTTTGTGGATTTGGAGAAGGCATTTGACCGTGTCCCTCGGGGTATCCTATGGGGGGTGCTCAGTGAGTATGGGATACAAAGTTCTTTGCTAAGGGCTATTCAGTCCCTATACAAGCGAAGTAGGAGCTTGGTCCGCATTGCCGGCAGTAAGTCAGACTGGTTCCTAGTTGACGTTGGACTCTGCCATTGCTGCCCTTTGTCACCGAATCTATTCATAATTTTTCTGGATAGAATTTCTGGGCGTAAAGCCAAGTGGTGGAGGGTGTCCAATTTGGTGACCTCAGGATTCCATGTCTGTTTTTTGCAGATGATGTGGTCCTGCTGGCTTCATCAAAGCAGGATCTCCAGCTCTCACTGGACCAATTTGCAACTGAGTGAAGCAGTCGGGATGAGACTCAGTACCTCCAAATCCGAGACCGTGGTACTCAGCCGGAAAAAGATGGATTGCTCTCTCCAGGTTGGGAGGGTGTCCTTGCCTCAAGTGGAGGAGTTTAAGTATCTTGGGGTCTTGTTCACGAGTGAGGGTAAGAGGGAGCAGGAGATTGACAGACGGATCGGTTCAGCATCCACAGTGATGCAGGCTCTGTGCCGGTCTGTCTTGATGAAGAGAGAGTTGAGTCAGAAGGCAAAGCTCTCTGTTTACCGGTCGGTTTACGTTCCAACCCTCACCTGGTCATGAGCTTTGGGTAATGACCGAAAGAACGAGATCGCGAATACAGGCGGCCGAAATGAGCTTCCTTTGTAAGGTGGCTGGGCTCTCTCTTAGAGATAGGGTGAAGAATTCGGACATCCGAGAAGGGCTTGGAGTAGAGCTGCTGCTCCTCCACATCGAGAGGAGCCAGTTGAGGTGGTTCGGGCACCTGGTAAGGATGCCTCCTGGGCGCCTCCCAGGTGAGGGGGTTTCGGGCATGTCCAGATGGGAGGAGACCCAGGGGAAGACCTAGGACATGCTGGAGAGATTATATCTCTGAGCTGGCCTGGGAATGCCTTGGAATCCTCCCATATGAGCTGGAAGAGGTGGCTGGAGAGAGGGACATCTGGTCTTCTTTGCTTGGGTTGTTACCACCGCGACCCGGACAATGGATAAGCGGAAGATGATGGATGGATGGAAATATTAATATCACCCAAACAAAAATACTACTCAGCTCTGCACAATTAGAGAAGTCATGTCTTTACCCCATTTTGCTTCACATGCATCTTAACATTGCATTTGTAGAAAATGAAGGAACGTTTTCTGGTGTTTCATCACATGAAAGTCTGTCTCTTTCAAGGTTCATAAATACTAAGACACTGTCCTCTAACTTATGTTTTAATTAATTCTGCTATCAGGGGACTAATCGAATGTGACTTCTGTGCTATGTAATTGCAAAAACAAACTGAAATTGTTTAGAGCAAAAAGTAAAACTGAAAAACTAAAATAATGTTTTATAAAATTTACACCCTCTAACTGGTGATGTGGCTGTGTTCAGAATGAACCATTCACATTCAAACTCATGTTAAATAGTAGTCAGTACATATCTGCCATTGATTAAAGCCAAAATTAACCCAGAATCGAGTTTAGCTGTTCTAGTACGATTTTCCTGACATTCACTTAAAGCAATTGCATCTTAAAAAGTCATCAAAGTGATATCATTGTTGGTATCAGTCAAGAGAACAGTACAAAACAATTCAAGACATTATATATTCTAGGGAAGACAGTGAAGACGGTCATCAACACATGGAATGAACTCCCTCAAAAACTAAGAAAAATACAAGATATAAACCTGGTCAAGGAGGCTGCCAGGATGCCTACAGAAATATTAAAGGATAAATCTGTTGTGTACCACATGTGAAAACATCCATCCATCCAGTATCCATCCATCCATTATCCCACCCGATTAATCAGGGTTGCAGTTAGTCATTACAGACTATCCTAGCCAAGCCTAGGACAGGGTGCCAATCCCCCAATTTAGAGTACCAATTCATCTGACCATCTGACTGTTGGAGGAAACCGGAGATTCCAGAAGAATCAGATGCAGGCACATGGAAACTCCATCCAAATTGGTATTCAAACCCAAGAAGTTTGAAGCTGAGAGGCAAGTGGGCTAACCACCAAGCCATCATGCCGCCCCATATGAAAACAATCATATTGAAAACATTTTTTCTGGGTTGTGGTGTAGAGTGGCAAGATAAAGGCCTTAGCCTGATGAGACCATGGTTGGCCATAATATTTTGGCAATAATTCTAAATAGTATGTTTGAAAAGTTGATCATCAGAAGAACAACACACCCACAGTGAAGCATGGTGGCAGCAGCATTATACTTTAGAATGTTTCCTTCAGCTGGAACTTTGGGAATTATGAAGCTTGAACTGTTCCAATTCAATTCAAGTCAATCACTGAGTTTTGTTTAACAATAAAGATCTTATGTAAGTCACTCTGGATAAAACCGTTTGCTAAATGCCTTAAATGTTAATGAGTAAACACTTCTTACCATTGCTTGACTGGGTACTGGAGAGATTTGTACGTTTGCTCATACAGCACAAAGGACCCAGCACCCAGGTAAGGATGCTGGTTTGCCCGCAGGGTTGCATGAAACTGTTCAAATAGAGAAAGAAAATGTTTTTTGTGCTATTTTGGGATTCTTCACAGCCCTTGGTATACTAGAAGACATCTACAGCCAATGGTCCTAGATGGAAATTTCAAATGACTTGCACCTCTTTGCAGATTGGATTCAGCTCCTCGGAGCAGTCTCCATAACTGAGCTCCAGGTCCAAACTGTAGTTGAGGAAAACAAGGCATCCGCTGGGCTTCAGTATCCTGTCGACCTCCTGAAGAAAGCGTGAGTGGTCAAACCAGTGGAAGGAGGACATGGCGGTCACAAGATCTACTGAACCATCCTCAAAGGGCAACTCTTCAGCAGGACACTCTCTAAAATAAAAAGGTGTTCAAAGAAAAATTACATATTAAATCAGGGGTGTCCAGTCCTGGTCCTGAGGATTAACCACCCTGCATTGTTCAGCCCAAACCTTAATCTCACACCTGATCTAGATAATGAAGGCCTTCAGGAGCATCTGAATATTAAAGATGGGTGTGCTGGATCTGGATTATTCCACCTAATCTGGATTATTCCACCTAATACTGATTTCTGAACTAGTTCCAATGTAAAAACATTAGTATTGTGTTTAAAATGTAATGATGTTGTTTTCTTCACATTATTTAAAGTCTGAAAACACTTCACATTATGTAATTTTGACCTGGCAGGTATTCCTAAAAGCAGGATTTTACAAGTTAGCCAGGCAGTTTAAACTTAACATCAAAGAATGTCCAGGAATGTCATCCTGCTTTTTTGCTTTTAAACAGGTTTGACTGCTTAAGTTACTTAATGTGTGCAGTTGCTCACATTTGATGGTGTATAGCATGTTGGAGAGGTGTTTTACCCCACCTCCATCATGGGCCACTTGATTTACAACGTTGACATCAGCAAACTGCTCACCCACACAATGCCATACAGCCATCTGCCCTATACAGTGAAAACTGGTATTCATCCATGAAGATAACACCTCTCCAGCATACTAAATGCCATAGAATGTGAACATTTGTCCACTCTAGTTGGTTACAATGACAAACTGCAATCAGGTGGAGACCCCTATGAGGACAATGAGCATGCAGAGGAGCTTCCCTGAGATGGTTTCTAACAGTTTTTGCAGAAATTCTTTGGTTATGCAAACCAATTGTTGCAGCAGCTGTACGGGTGGCTGGTCTCAGATGATCTTGGTGGTGAAGATGCTGGACGTGAAGGTCCTGAGCTGCTGTGGTTACACATGGTCTGCTGTTGTAAGGCTGGTTGGATGTACTGCCAAATTCCCTGATACGCCTTTGGAGCTGGCTTATGGTACAGAAATGAATATTAAATTCACAGGAAACAACTCTGATGGACATTCCTGCAGTCAGCATGCCACTTGCACACTCTCACTAAACTTGTAACATCTGTGACATTGTGCTGTGTGATGAAATTGCACATTTTAGAGTGGCCTAAGAGCAATAATCATGCTGTCTAATCAGCATCTTTATTTGCCACACCTGTGAGGTGGATGGATTATCTTGGCAAAAGAGACGTGCTCACTAACACAGATTCAGACACATTTGTGAACAATATTTGAGAGAAAAGGCCTTTTGTGTACATAGAAAAAGTCACAGATCTTTGAGTTCATCCCATGAAAAATGGAAGCAAAAACATTTATAACAAAAAATTGTTTATATTCTTTTTCAGTATAAGTAAATTTGACTTGACATGTGACTTCAACACACAATCAGAATGTCATCCTTCATATTATGTTGCCTTGTCTACATACCTGTGTGTTAGCTTGTCCTGCCTTGTTGCACAATGTCCCTCAGTGTTTACACCTGTGTGCTAGTATTTGTTCCCTATTTAAACCCTTATGTGTCTCAGTCTTGTCGGGAGAGTTTTTTAGCTGCATTTGGAGTTTATGTCTGTGAAACTGTCTTTAGTGTGTTTTGTCTATGTTCTGTGCTTGTGACCACTTTATTAAATATAGTTGATTTATTAAATAAAGCTGACAGCTTTCTAGCTTTCCTGCCTCTCAGCATTACACAGAACCTTTGAGGTCAAGCTCTCCCTCATTACAGAACCCTATTTATACTCAAACTTGTGTGCATCCTGAAATTTCCCCCTTTGTATTGATTTTTTTCTGTGATTTGGACCCTGGCCTTGTTTTTCTTTATTGTATGTTTTGCCTGCTGTTATTGACCTCTGATAGTTAAATGATAATTCTTTGCCAGCCCCTCTCTACTCTCGTTTGCTTCATGCTGGTTTGCTTGGACTGTATTTGGGATTCTGTGATTGAACTCTACTCTTCAGTAAAGTATTATTGGTAACACTTTATAATAACTTTCATTAATAGCTCATTAACTAATGACTAATAACTGTGAACAAATCACTAATTCATGAGAATTTGAACAATTTGAACAAATGTTTATAAATGACAGTTCATGTAGTTACTAATGATTGTATTCATTTTTGCAAATGTTAACAAATCATTAATAAATCATTAGAAAATCAATGGTTAATGAAATTCTCATGAACTAATGATTTGTTCACAGTTATTAATCATTAGTTAATGAGCTATTAATGAAAGTTATTATAAAGTGTTACTGTGACTACACAAATGTTATAAATCAAACAATAGAAATCTGTAAACTAACAAAAATATCCAATATTGACAGTTCTGTGCTTCCCTTTTCAAGAACATTAACTGCTGGTCAAATTACATATTAATATCTTGACAGAGTGAAACACAAAAATGATGCCGATCATCTGAAAAGTCAATAACAATAGAGATCAATCTGTTATTAAAGTGATTTTGCTGTGTTTGGTTTTGCTTTAAATCTGCAGCTTAATTTTTAATCACTAATTCAAACTCACTCAAAATGTTCTGCCACTTAACTGGACTGTCTGAAACAGAGCCGAAGGGCTGGAAGGGATATCTTTGGGTGCCTCACACAAGCTTTTGTATTCACACCAGAGTGACCCAGTTTCACAGAGAGGAATTCCAAACTCATTCTGTACTTTCCCAGCACAAATCTCTGGAATAACAATTAACCTTCACAGCTTAATCTGCCAAAGTTGTGAACAGTGCTGTGTGAAGGATCTCAAAACCTTTATGTTCATTACATGTAAATTTCATTTCAGGCCTTTTATGCTTTAATGTTGGCGTTTGAATTTGCTCAAACTTCAATCAAAATCTTCGAATAATTTGAGATTTTGGGTTTCTGACTTTCACAAGCCAAACTGGTCAACAGTAAAACTTCAAATAAAGGATGACTTAATTAAATTATGAACCGCAATTACAATATTCATTTTTTCAATTAATTAATTAATTAATTTGATGTGCACTGTAAGCTACATCCAGAGTTTAGCTACAAGTCAAGCCTCTTTTCCAGAGATAAACAACAACAAATATAAACTCTGAGGAAACTTAAACAACCTGTATGAGATGTTTGGGCCAGTTTTGTGTTTCTTTGCCAGTTCCAGTTGAGCGAGGCTGATGTCTGTTCCCACCACCTGAGTGAAGTGTGGTGCTAAGAGGACAGTCCCTTGACCAGAACCACAGCCCACATCCACCGCAAGCTCACACTGAAAATCACTCTATAAACACAAAGCATAGACAGGCCATAAATAAATGTTCCAAATGTATAAAAAGCCCAATCACACAGTTCGTTCCCATTAAAGCAGGTCAGTACCCTTACATTTCTCTTCAGAAACATCAGAACCTTGTTGAGGAGCTCTTCAGAAGGTGATACTCTGTACTTCAAGTATGAAGATGCATGGTCTTTACCCTCAAACAGCCGAACAGCCATGTCGGTCAACACATCAGCGACCAACAAAGAGAGTGCTGCAGGTTTCAGGCAGAACCAGTCACAGTTCAGTCCAGTCACATGATCCAGTAGTAATGAGCTGGGAGTTCAGTAATGAGCAAAGACTAAACCTCTCATTGTGAGAGTACAAAAACTGTGCCCCTGCTGATTTCCCTGTGTGGACTTTTAATCAGCATGGTCCTTCTGTCGTGCTCAGCCCCCTTCCTGTCATGTTTTGTACTTCAGTGTCCTTTTATGGTCTTTTTCCTGTCCTTGTTTACCTTGCCACACCCATGTTACAGTGGGGAAAAAAGTATTTTGTCAGCCACTGATTGTGCAAGTTCTCCTACTTAGAGAGACGAGAGAGGTCTGTAATTTTCATCATAGGTACACTTCAACTATGAGAGACAAATGAGAAAAAACTCAGGAAATCACATTGTAGGATTTTTAAAGAATTTATTTGTAAATTATGGTGGAAAATAAGTATTTGGTCAATAAACAACCAGCGAGAATTCTGGCTTTTACAGACCTGTTAGTTCTTTTTTAAGAAGCCCTCCTATTCTGCACTAATTACTTGTATTAATTGCACCTGTTTGAACTTATATCTATAAAAGGCAACTGTCCACACTCTCAATCAATCACAGGCCCATAATGTAACCTTGAACTTTGTCCATAAACCAGGAGCATGCATGATGTTAGTCTATTCTAAAGCACTAAGGTAATGATTAAACTATATGTTAATGGTTTTAACTTGCATGTCTGGTGGAATTTTCCAGACACTAAGTGACCTATAAAAAGACATAGGCTCAGAGAGAGGGGAGAGGTTTCAGGGACAATTGGGCTGAATGAACCTTTCTCAAAAATGCTTTAGGAATGAACCAATTCTCTTGTAAATAGACCATTTATGAACAAGACTGTTGTCTGCAGTGAATCTCTTCTGCATCTCACAGCACATCTACAAGAGACACTTCATGTGTTCTTTCACATTTGCAATTTTTTTTTTAACTTGCATACTACTACTACTGCTAATAATAATAATAATAATAATAATAATAATAATAATAATATAAATAATGATAATAATAATAATAACAATATAAATAATGATAATAACAATAATAATACAGTGGCTTGGTGGTTAGCATGTTCACTCCTCTCTGGGCGTCTCTACATTAGGGGCCGGTGTGGCCTATGTTGCTGTGGAGCAGTGTGTGACATAATCAATAATTTTGTTTAGCAGTTTATTAAATATTTTCTAACATTGTTGTGTATTTGACTTATGAAAATGGCAGTAGTTCACAATACATTAAAACTATTCCTGTATGTGTTGCATGAAGTCATTATTTTCAGCAGTCTTCATTTTTTTAGTGAGTATGGGGCCGGCCCATCACGGTCTTTTTAAGCAAATGAGCATTAGAAAACACTGCGCATGTACAACACGCTTTTAATAATGAGCTGCGGAGCATACTAATGCTGGCCCCATGCTGGGAGCTGCCAATAAAAAGTGAAAGATTTGCATACGTGAGCTTATGTGAATATCGTTTGCGGTATCAGTGTTGCTAAGCAGCTTGCCACTCAAAAAATCACGTAGAGTGAACAGTTAGATAACACAGACATCTTACCTCAGTAAAATATTTATTTCCTTTATTCATGACTGGACTGGATTGAATTTAAGTTTCTTTAGTCAAAATAACCAAAGTAAAGCCAACAGAATACCACCGGTAAGTGGTGGCAGGGGGTGCCGAATTTGGCACAACATCGGATTATGCTTTTTGGAATTTCATTGATGAGGTGCATTTGTGGTTGAATTAAATGAGCAAGTAGGTTTGTGTGTAGTTTCAATGACGAGTGGGATGCTGCCCACATAATTTATTGTGCCCCACCTGACTTTCTATTCTAGAGATGCCACTGCTCAGCACTGAGGTCTTGTGTTCAAGTCCCCATTTGGGTTGAGAGCATCTCACACTTAAAGTCATTTTTAGTTTCGTGATGTTGTTTCTTAAAAGCACATAAACAAGACAATCAGGCAAACACTTACACACATAAATTCTGTCCTAGACTAAGATTTACACTAGAATCACAAATCTGGAGAGAATCTACAAAATCACGTTATTGTAAAGCAATAAAACAAAAATGGAGGTGAAAGTCCTGCATCACATGTTCGTAACAAACAAACCTAGTAAAACAATAACCAGCAACTCATTTACTCACAGCAATGGCAATTTTAGCCCAACGTTTCTCTTGGTCAGTCAATTTCTCATCATTCTTACAGGAGAAAGCCCTGCATCAGTGAGTCTCTTCACTATTTTTTATTTTATTTTACATATTTTGTTGCTGTGTTCTTTGTACACGTTGCTGTGTTCTAATATTTAAGGATATACAAGAGAGCCTGAGCTTCTCGCAGCCATAACTGAATGATTTTTAGCAGCTTATTTAAATGAAATACACACACCGACTTGCAAATGTATGCAGTTACACATTCAGGTTTTTTCAGAAATGTAACATGACATGTTGCTCTGGATAAGTGTCTGCTAAATGCTGTGAAATTAAATGAACGTAGACACAGAATTAATTTACGTGCTTTCCATGCTGTATGTCAGTGCAACAAGCTGGAGAATATGAGGTTGCTGTATATTATTTAAGAATAAAAGCTCAGTGTAATGCTGTGTCTGAGAAAGAGGGAAGCAGACACTTGCAGATAGAGTGGAAGTTTAATAAAATAAACATGAAGCACAAACAAAAAGACAGTGTTACATCCACAATGAACCGAAAAATGAGTCGCACAAGACAGAAGGGTATAACTAGGGGGCAGATAATTACACACAGGTGAACACACATATGCACCACTCACTCACTCAGAGCCTGAGTATTTAAAAAAAAGTTAAAACTCTCATGGCTGAGATTCTTAAGGAAATATCACTGCTTACCAGCAAAGTCTGACCTGCACAGGCAAAGTCAATGACTCCAACCCAAATACGCTGGGTGAAGACTTTAAATAAGCCAGTCATAGCTGCAAGCATTATCAGCTGATGACTAGGATTAGCAAATCAGGAGAAAGTAGCAAAGAGCAGAATTTTAAGTATATAAATAGTATTATAATGAAGTTAAAGATGTGTTGCAATCTAATGGCTGCATTTGAGAACAGCAGTAGTGATTGTGTGGTGCTGATTTTTTATTTTTTGCAAAACTAAACAGCATAATTTTCTTATTTTCGATATAGATTTTTTCTTTATTTATATGATTTTCTGACATCGTTAATAAAGATACTTAGTCAGTACTCAATTTAATCAGTCCATACACCATAGTGTATGACAGTACAACAGATACCGTGGTCAAAATTTGTGAAACTGGAACTATCCCACCTTTTCATGTCATAGATTTTAAAAAATTGGATATTTTAGTTATAATGTATACTGACTGTCAAACAGAAAATGTCCCCAGTTTTGATTTCAGACCTTACAGTAGAATCATATTCTTTTATTATACTTTCATTTACAAATGTTCTTTCAGTTCCTTATTTTAGATTACTTTCAATTGTGTCTTAAAATATGCTACACTTGTTACTTCTGCTTCTTAGCTGTTAAGGCTGTTGTAAATATGGCTGTATGAGTCGTGTTGATGTTCATGCTGAAATGCTGCTACAAAGTCTCTGGAGCAGGTAAAACATCTTATCTTTATCTCTGAGGACATCAGTGAGAAAGCTTGCATCAAAAGAAGTACCTGATGTACAGATAGTCAACTCAGAATAAAAAAAAATACATTTAGGGAAGAGCAGCCACTGTTGAACAACTTTTGTCTGTTAATAAGTAATTATGTAATATGATGGCATACACTGGAAGTCAGACTTCTTTTTTTTAGCACAGCTTTCATTTCCTGTTAAGTAAGCTGAGCTAGAAAGTAAAATTTCAGAAGTGTAATAAAGACGACGACACCATGCAGCTCCCACTGTGGATGGGCTTTATTCTCACATTCAGCTGTAATCAAGCTATAGGTGAGTTTTATACAAATGTACTCATTAAATATGGATAAATAATATTATTAATATTAATATTAATATTAATATTAATATTAATAATAAGAGTCATGTGTTCAAAATAAAATCTAATCAACTCACCGGACTCTAACCATGCATGTGATAGCTGTTCACAGTTAGTGAGTCTATAATAATATTATTAACTATTTACTTTGTGTCTGTCTGTGCTTTTAAATGTTATTTTCATTTAATTTCACAAATGAAAGACTTTAAAAAGTATATTTTTGCTTGTTTTAAGGAATGTAGGCTAAGTTGTAAAAATACTGTCAGGTGTCATTTGTGTATTTGCTTTTAGAGAAAACACTGAACTAGAATCGCTGCATTTTAATTAAGTTCTGTACTTTTTCATTTTACATTCACAGCCTCAGATATTCATCAGAAAGCAGATTTTCACAGCAATGACCATCTCTACATCTCAGTGTTTCAACAGACCACAGGTACAGAGATTTATAAACATTCACATTATGGCTAATAATGTAAATAAATGCTTTATGCTCAAATCAGAGATAAACATTGCTTTTCTATAGAGCTAAATAAAGCTTGACTACGTTAGGCAATTTGGAAATGAAGAAATGTTCAGTGGAAAAGTGTAAGTGAATGAAACTTTGTGTCCAAAAGTCCCATTTTCCTTTCAAAACAAAATATGCATCACTATATAGAACACTATTACAATTGACAAATAATAATAAATTATTTTATTAAGATAGTATTTGATAAATATGTCATAAAACTAATACAAATTTTCATTACAATGTACCTTTCTGGTGGTGTATCATGACATTCTGTATTCTGAATGCTGCTTACCTGCACAAGTTTTATTGCCAATATTGTGTTCAGTTGAAAAATATCTACATTTACCTCAGACTACCATCATCTCAATATAATTCTAGTCAGAGAAGTTAAAACATAAGGATATGTATCTCAGACTACCATCATTGCACCATATTATCCTCTTCAGAGAAGTTTAAACATAAATCCTAGTCCATCTCTAAAAATTAGACTATTGTGAAAAAGATAATTGGTGTTCATTTAATTAATTTAATAATAAAAAGGTAAACTGTCACATATTTTATATTAATTACATGTTAAATGACAAATGTCAAGCTTTTTTTAATTTATTTATTTCCTGAATTTCTGAAATGGCTTGAATTGGCTTACAATTGTTTTTTTTCTTATTTCTTTTTAAATAGGTATATTTTTCTTATTTTATTGTATGTTTTATACATTTAAGAAATATTCACAGGTGTCATTTGTTTATTTTGTTTAGAAAATGCTGAACTAGATTCACTGTTTTTAATATTTTTCCATATTTCTTATTTATTTTTACATTCATAGTAATTGTAATAGTAATTTATTAAAATGTTCAAATAAATATAATATAAAATATAATAATAATAATAATAATAATAATAATAATAATAATAATAATAATAAATAAATAACATGACCCTGATAAGGATTAAGCGGATGTGATAATGGATGGATAGAATGGATAATAGATAAGTAATAAGCTAAGGTGTTAAATTTCTGATTTTCATGGGTTATAAGATAAACTTATCTATATTAAAACTAAGAATAGGAGAATATCACTTTATGTGTACTGAATATAAAATATGACAGTTTAACTTTTTAAAATAAATTATAAACACAAATAAAGTTGAGTGAAATATTCACATTTTTCATGATGCATTACAATAGTGAGGAGGACACTGTTGTGGACACACTGTTTGATACTCAAAATGTATCTTTGCCTATGTAGCTTATCACTCCAATCCTGTCACATATTTCAGTCTGCTTTTACACTGAAAATTTAATTAAATGGGATACATTTTAAATATGAACCACATTCAGTGACACATACTTATCAAACCTCTTATGATGCTGATCAGTGATCAGTTTGTCTTTTCTTTAATAGTAAAAATGCAAAAGTTGGTCCTAGACCAGTGTTCTTCCTCTGAGATACTAAATATGAGCCAATGTTTTTAGCTTGACAAGTGTACAATATCAGCCCAGTTGAAAACATTTAAATGCTTAAAATATTTAGTTCTTAAGGTTTTATGTGAAGGTAAAGTGATCACATTTTTGCTTTCTTGGAGAGAAATTGTCCAGATTTATGAGATAAAAAGCAAAAATGTACTAAAATAAATACTGAGACTATTGAGGAAATGAATTGTGTATAGAGTGTTGCTCAAGATGTAGATTTAGATTGAGATAGATGAAACTTCCTGTTTCCAAAGAGAACTTGTCTGATAAAGCAGCTACATTTAGTATAGACTTACATAATGAGTAATCATCTGGGCTGTTGATTAAAAATAAATACTTCTAAACTCATATTAGTTTAAAACTACAGCGTATTAAGTCTAAATTTATTAAGTCATTACAAGTGCATCTCCAAACATTTGAATATTGTGAAATTTGGGCTCATAATTTAATTTTTAAAAAGGCAGAATGTCATAAATGTTATATTCATTACATGTAAAGTGACATATTTCAATTTTTTCAAAGTTTTAATGTTGATACCCTTTGAAAAATATCTCACTCGAATATTCTAATAATTTTAGATTTTGAATGTCTGATTTTCATGAGCTATAAGCCAAACTGATCAACTGTAACTTCTCCTGAGATCGCTACCTTGCCGTGGTGGAGAAGCTTGAGAGAGCCTTTGAATCTAAGAGCGATACCATCTGGAGCTATGCTCCTGGTAGGGACACCCTTGATGGTAAGGTCAAAGAGGAGGTTCCAGACAAAGAGCGAGCACACTCCCCATTCAACAGGACCTGGAACTGTGGGCTGCAGCACGGTTCTTACAACTTTAAGTGTTATGTTGCTTTACTGCTAATAACACTGAATGTTGGTTTTTCATGATGAGGTGTATGCTAGGTGCAACTTAGCACAACATCGAGTCGACTGCAGGGCTGGCAAGAGATTGGGATGCTTAGTCAGTCTATTTATCCCACAGAGCACAAATGAAGTCAAAAACTAAGAATGCCATACTGGCTCGGACGTCGCCCAGG
>BRDA01034666.1:0-19699 GCA_036984385.1 Crenuchus spilurus | reverse complement strand
AAGTGGTGAAGGAGGTGGTGCTGAAAGTGGTGAAGGAGGTGGAGCTGAAAGTGGTGAAGGAGGTGGTGCTGAAAGTGATGAAGGAGGTGTTGCTGGCTCTTCCATCTCGGCTTATGAAGCCAAAGTGAAGTCAGGCTCAGAGTAAAAGGCGGGACGCGACCGGAGAATGCACAGTTTTCTCATGAGATAGCCTGATCGCTTGACCCGGTGACAGCGCCATCTACCTATAATTGTAACGAGTAACTATACAGCAAATTAAAAAATGTATCGGAGTAAAAGTATTAAACTAATGGAAAATATATAGTGAAGTAAAAGTGGAAGAAGGAGAAGAAAATAATACTCCAGTAAAGTACAGATACAGCATTTTAGTACTTAAGTACAGTAGTGAAGTAGTTCTACTTCATTACTATACATCTCTGCACACTAGTGAACACGTAGGCTGTGAACATGTGCCCGAAGTGAGGGGCAGCCCTATTCATGGCTCCTGGGGAGCAGTTGGGGGTTAGGTGTCTTGCGCAAAGGCACTTCAGTCATGACCTGTCTGGGAATCAAACCGGTGACCTTACAGGCATAAGACCAGAAGTCTCTAACCAATAGGCCATGGCTGTACATGTGATTGGTTCATTTTGTATAATGGCTGCTTCAATGTATTGCGTTACTTTTCTTTCCCAGTTTCATGATGGCAGGGAAAGGCTTGTTGAGACAGAATACCTGTATGGATGGAAGAAGGTGTTAAAAAACATCTCTCACTGGCCTGCATGACTAAAATCTTCTCATATAAGAACAGCCACTTATTTGCAGGTGCTCTTGCATGGTGATATGCCTTGCATCCCAAAAGTGCTTTCATTGCAGCTTGACTGTTTGTATACAAGCAAAATAATAAAATGCAGTAAACAGATTTGCAGAACTGATACATGGTTCAGATGGAGTTCTTGTGTTTAAAAGCAAACCAGTGATAAAGAGCCCCTCCCACAAATGAGCTCAGAACTGGTCCTGGGTGCAGACTCAAAATGCTGTCACACCAATGAAACATTTCTCTTTTTTTTTTCTTTTGAGCTTCCCGTCTTCAATGAGTCATGTACGTTCACATACTGCTGATCTTTTTCACTTTAGCTTCACACTCATCTACTTGAGTGTGGCTGAGTTGGAGAGTTGGAGTGGAGAGTTGAAGCTGATCATTTATATACTAAAACAAATGAGCTGTCTTTGAGTTGTGGCCATTTGTGCTTGAATGCCTCCTTCATTCCATACATCATCTGAGGCAGTCTGTATCCACAGCTGTCCACAACAAGCCTTTCTGTGCCATCAGAAAGTTGGGAAATGGAAGTACAATTTTAAGAAGAACCACACATCACATCTCATATGTAACACCAACAGCAAGACCTTCCACACCTGCAACAGACCACACCAGAGTTTGCTGGATGTGGACCCCAGACCTGGGCACAAAATTGACTTGACCAAATGTACCAAACTTTGGGATCCAGACAAACCTTGGTTTAGAAAATCATTGTAGTGCTACAGCAGCCTCAGTTAATCATGTAACTTTAACCCAATATTGAGAATTATTCAATGCTCTTTCCTCCCTGAACAGGTTTGGTTTTGGGCTTAAGTTACCTGGCTAAAGAAGCCGTACTTTGGGGAATACCCCTGAGGTCTGAGGGTAAGGCAAATTTAAAAAATTATGCATTTAAAATTCATGTTATTGCCAAAAATGACATGACGTAACATAGACGTCAATTAGCCATATACTAAATCAAAAAAGGCAATACAGAGAGCAAAGTCAGGACACTTTAAAAGGGCAGTGATTTGTGCTGAGAGAAAATGTCTTTGCGTACGTCACCTCTTGGTGACAGCGATTGTGTGTGAGTGTGTGGGATGATGTATGAGCCGTTTTAAGGTTGAGAGAGTCCTGTCGACAGCTGCTTGCTGCCATTCACACCTGAGAGAGTCTGGCTTCTGATGAGAATTAATGTACTCTGACATCCATGGGGACTCCCCACCCACACCACCCCACTCTACCCCCACCAACTCACAGAGAGACCAGAAATACAACCTTGGCCAAAGAGGCAGCAAAGACAGGTTAAAGAAGATGAGTTTATCTGGAGTGGCAGGTAGATGAGCATCATGATGCATTAATCTGAAGCGAGGAATGTTATGATATACTTTTTTATGGAATGTCAGAATCAATTATTGATTATATTGAGCTTATACACTGTGAAATACTGTTTTCTGATCAGTTGGCAGGTGTCTATTAATTCTTCATAACTGGACATCTATAAAGATTGGGGAGAAAAAGACTAATTACCATTTTATATCAATGCTTTGTAAATGTTGAATATTAACCATAATAGCCATAGATATCTCTTAATTGATCTTAATTGATGATTAATGATGAAGCCAACTAAACTAGCCTATCCAAATTTATATTTCAATTTCTATTGCAAAAGTAAATGTTAGTCTATCCCAAACAGGTTTTTTAGATTACTATTCATGTTAGATGAAAATGCTAAATAGCCCAAATATGTGAGACCTGAGGTCCTTTAGGTGTCCTGTAATATCAACATAATGAAATTGGTGGAAGAAACTCAAATATTCTTCATTCTGAAGCTTTTTGTTTCCACATTGTATATTAATTTCACATAACAGAGCACCTCAGTATTTCATGATGCACTTACAAGACAGACAGACAGACAGACAGACAGACAGACAGACAGACAGACAGACAGATAGATAGATAGATAGATAGAGAGAGAGAGAGATAGAGACTGACATGCAAATAAACTGACAGATAGATAGATAGATAGATAGATAGATAGATAGATAGATAGATAGATAGATAGATAGATAGATAGATAGATATTGTTAATGATATGTATAAAGACTTAAAAAAGACTTACATGAAGGTGAAAGTTTAATATTTTTCTACTGTTGTATATTTTGTTTCTTTAACTTGTCTCATTGTGACAGTTTTGAAAAATAAAAGCTAAGAAGCACACAAAGTGGTATAATTTATTTCACTGCTTTACCTGAGCATTCAACCTTTGGACCAGCATCCTGGCAAAGGGCAGCTAAAGGTTAATATAGACTGTTTTGGCCCCTGGGACCCATTAGACAGATGAGGGTCATTTCAAGAGGGCATGTGGTACATGGCCATATGTACATGTTTGCCAGCATTAGGCAAATGTGTACATTTTCCCAAGTGGCATCTGGAATAACATTTACAGAGGAGGTGACTTCTTCAAACAAGTGATCTTCTCAATAAAACAGGCATGGATCATCTCACCAATCATTAGCCTCATTCCATATGCTTCCTTCAGTCTATCACCTTCGAACAAAGCCCAGCATGTCTGACGTCCAGCAGGCTAGCCACTGCTGACAGCAGAGGTCACTTTCACCAATGAGGTGGGGAGGTTTTAATCCCGAGGAAAAGATGGGAAATGGTTAAACCACTAGAGATTGGCTAAAGGAGAGAGGGAACATAGGAAGAGCTGAGAAGGGAGGGCTACGATGGAAAAGTTGGCCACAGACCAAGGAGCTGGCTCGGTCAGGATGGTCACCCTGCCCCAGGGCAGCCGGCGGCTACTAGAGCCCTGAGCCTCCCAGAGGGCCTTTCAAGGACCAGAGAGGAGTTAGAGGACGGACACTGGGCTGTCTGCCAGAAGAAAGAATTGTGGAACCAGTCTCTCTGTCAGGCAAGCAACTGGGCCCTGCAAAACGACAAGGAAAAGCTGACCAAGACAGAATTCCAGAGGCCAGGCTGCGTGCGAGTGACGTCAGTCCTGCCCACCAACTATCATTAGCACATTCAGATGGTGTGCGGTCATGTCATCCAGACCTCGAGGGCCAGGGATGATGCCCTCCAATACAACTTGTAATAAGCACTGTGGCCGTCCATGCAAGTGGCTTTCAGGACCCAAGGCGGTAGTGACTAGCCACTGGCCTGTTTCATTCATCTCATAGTCAATTTAGTGCTCATTTCAGAGCTTGCTTTTCTTGGGGAGTCTTATAGACTATGTGTAACGGCATGCCATGCCAGACAATCCATGCCAAAACCAGACGTCTGTCCTAATCCCAGAAAATTACAGTGCAGTTCTGGACAGACCATGCCAATGTGTCTGTGCTCCATTCTGCATAGAGCACATTTAGCATGATTTTGATACCGTTTTAGAGTTTTCATACAAAGTGATGTCATCTGCTTTCTCCTGCATGTCTTGTGATTTTTTATGACAGAAAAAAAACTTCACTTGATTAATGGTTGAGTTTCTCTTTCAGATCACATAAATTTTGACAAACCAAGGAAAAACCTGCACCATGTGATCAGGGCTGTAATAACTTAAGACTGGAGTATTTTATATTCAGCATATGCTGGAAAAAATCATGCATTTAATTTATTTGATTCAAATGTGTGATTTTCACATGAATGATTGATGCATTTGTAAGTATATATACAGGACTGTGCAAATGTTATAGGCACCCATAGAAAGTTATAAGTTTGGGCCATAAGGGTTTAGAGTAAAAGCACTAATATTAGAACATATACCAAGAACCAAGAACCAAAACATTATCAGTTTTAAGCTGTTCGGTTAAGATCAAGTCTAGTATCTCTTTTTATCAGTTTAATATCTGTTACATCCACTACCTGGGGACAATGTATCAAAGAGATATTAGGAACAGGGAAATTGAATAGGGGCTTACTCCATGCATCAACCTGGTATTGCAATACTTCCAAGAATGCAACCCTGCTTTATAAGGGTAGTCGTGGTCTAAAGGTTAGAGAAGTGGTGACCAAAAGCTTGCTGGTTTGATGCTCTGAACCAGCAGCATACCAGTGCCTTTGATAAAGGCACCTAAGCTCCAACTGTTCCACCAGTGCTACAGCTGATGTGTGTGTGCTCAATAAAGTGTGCTCACTAGCTTCATTATTATGTAAATTGCTAAGTTAATATTTTGAGATACTGTCTTAATGTTGTGATACCAATTATTTTTGACATTTTGATACACTAAGTCAGTATTTTGAGATATTAATCATTTTTGTGATACTAATAATTAGTTTGACATACTAAATCATTATTTTGTCATTCTAAGTCAACATTGTGAGGTATTGAGTGATTATTTTGTGATATGAATCTTTTTTTGAGATAATAATCCTTATTTCGACATGCTAAGTCATCATTTGACATGCTAATGTCATGGGACCAGCAGTCCATGGAATGCAGTCCATCGTATTTAAGAAATGATCTGGATACTAAAGCATCCAGATTGGATCCAAGTGCAGAGAGAGGAGAAGCAACTAAAAAATAAAAGAAAACAACACCAAAATACTAAACAAAACAATAAGTGTAGGGATGAATGAGTGCAGCAGACGTAAAAAAGGTGTGGTGCACACATGCTTCCACTGCACTTGAAGGGAGAGATGAAAAATCCCAGGCCCATTGAATGCCAATAAGGAGGAGGAGCAGCCATATTGCACCATGTTTGGAATTATGGCAGTAGCTGGCCAGGCTCACAGGTTTACCAGTGGGCATCCTCCTCAGGCAACAAAAAAGTCCCCTTAATCATCCCATCAATACAACAAAGAAAGCAGCATTCATGACCTTTTAAAAACAGAAATAGAGGAAGCCAGGAATTGGAAAAAGTAGATTTAGGGGATACAAGTTGCGGCAAACCTAGACCTCTACAAAAACCTGTCTGCAGACCAGGAAACTGAAATGGCTACATTTAATGAGCAAAATGGCTTCACGCCAAACTGTGTTAAAACTTTTAAGGAAGCTAGAAATCAGCGTGATGAACTGATTACAGCCTTAAACCAATGAGGGGACAGAAGCTCATCCCAGAAACCAATGGCTGAGCCAGAGGAGAAGGGAACCAAGTAAAAATTGCAAGAAAAGGGCCTACCCTACCAAACCCTGCCACTCTACAGCAAAGTCATCATTTTGACATGCTAAGTCATTATTTTGAGATAGTAGTCATGAAGTTGAAATTATCAGCTTATCTCAAAATAATAATACATGCAATAAAAGGTTAAATGATTAGTTCAATTGATTGATTCAATTTTTGCTACATCAGTTTTCATCTCATCTAGCTCACCTTCTCCATTGTTCATTTCTGTTTTTGTTGTCAAACCTCTGCCTTTCATTTGTCGACAGTTGATACCCATCACATCAGTCCATCAATGTTAAGAGAAACATAGGAAGGGAGGGGAGAGGCGGAGGCATCACGAGCCAAAACATGGAATGTTTAGAAAGAACTCTCTTTCATCCACCATTAAAATTTCCCACACATTTCTGTCAAAACAGTCCCTTCAAAGTCCCTGTCAGACACACATGTACATCAGAGACTCACTTACCCAGCCATCCAGTGGGCAAACATTATTCACAGCTGAGCAAACACAGCCAGACAGAACAAGACATATATTACAGGCACTCTATTTTCCTACTTTAAGTTGGTCAAATCCCTCGCTGCATACATACATATACATACCTTCAGCCCTTCCTCCACCCACCCATTCATTTGACTCCTCTACTGCACTGATGTTTCAAACAAGCCCAATTTAGTGATGAAAACCAGAGCAATTCCTTCTTGGACTTGAATGTCCATGTGAACATGATTCAGTATGGCATTTCAGACAGAAAAAATATAGTGTGGATTAAAGATAAGCAATGCAAAGGCTATCATAACATGTCTGACAGTGGTATGCACTCAAATGTAGAGCAATATGAATTGTTTTGGGGATTGTGGCATGCATACTTCAAAAAATCAACACTTTATCAAAGCCTGAGTTTAATTGGTTTAACTCTATGGCCATGCAGCGAAGCACCAAATCTCTTGATACTAGTTAGATATAATCATTTGGTGGGCTTGGGTCAGGTGTTCATTGACCTTGGGGGGTTAGAATGGTAATTGTGAGGCTGGCCTCATTGCCCTCCATATCATTAAACTGCACTCTAATGCATGCATCCACTCCCATACTGGGACCCCAAATGCAAAAGTAATCAGTGTGTCCATGTGACAAGTGTGTTATGAGTTTAGTGATGGATTTCCACCACTGCCTTGCTTTTTATTGAAATTTTTAGAAATGCAGGAGGGGGCCGATGCGAGGGTTGAAGGAGCAAGTGCAAGCAATCACTGCATGGGGGCAATTATTAGTTATGTCAACCACAGCAGTCAGAGGCTCAGGGCATGTTATTTTACTTTTCCCCTTTGGATACGGAAATGAGGCTAGGCCACTGTGAAAGAATATCAGCATCTAAGCACCTAATTGAGCTGACCAACGTTTATGAAGCTGAGGAAAGTGAATAAAGAGGTGATCTCCAGTGATTTTGATGTCCAAATGTTGTTAGATTTTTATAACTGCAAACTCTATCACTTATAAGAATGCAAATATATTATTTGGAATAAAAGGATCTGGTGTTCTACACTGTAAAATCTGTTTTGGTCAGATACGGCAATATTATGAATAACAAGGCTTTAATCACACTATTACTGTATATTTACCATATATGACACCAGTAAAGCATTTTACAGTACAGTATCGTATCTCCTCAAAGGTGTCTTCAGCCCTGAACATGGTCAGATGCCCCTGCTGGGAAAAGTCTTACTCTTTTAGTAACAAGATAAGCCACCTCAGTAAAACAAATATTTGTTTTGCTCTGTGTGGAATGTTGGATAGTTTAACAGCTGAACAGGTAATTAAAGACTTTAAATACTGTAAACTACAGTATAGTTGGGTTTTGGGGGTATAAATTCTTATGAGCAGGTCATACTGAAGTCCACCAGGCTATGAAGGATTGCAGATGCATTGCAGATTGCATTGCAATGATTCATGTAGTAAACTTAAAAGTGTTAAACAAACCAAAATATGTTTTAAATTTTAGATTCTTCAAAGCAGACACACAACTGATGTTTCAAACACATTAAGAGGCAAGAAATGCAAGTCATTAGCGCTTAACAAGACACAGCTGTTAACTGAAACCCATTCCAGGTGACTACCTCATAAAGCTGACTGAGAAAATGCCAAGAAAGTTGTCATCTTTAATCAAGAGGAGCCTACTTTGAAGAAAGTAAAATATAAAACATATTCTGTTTTGTTTCTATGATTTTGTTTACTAAATAATTTCATATGTATTTCTTCACAATTTGGATGACTTTAGTATTAATCTACAATGCAGAACATTTTTAAATGATGAAAAAACACTGAATGTCAAAACTTTTCACTTGACTGTATATAGGTACATAACACTGTATATAGGTATATAACATGGATACTTGTTATAACTGTGAATGAATGATAGCAGAAGATAATGCTGTCACAAAGCTTTCTCAACTTATTTTTGTACAATGCAGTGGCCTATTAGAGGTTTGGCTGGAACATACCATGGTGCCAATAATCTTGCACTGACTTTAATGAAAATTCATGCTGCATGTAAAAAAAATCCCATTTAGATCCAAATCTTGCCACTGTATCCATGCATAAGGCATCTAAAGCAATCAAGGGCCCCATTTACATTTAAGGTGGTATATAAAGCTGCTTTGAGAAGAGAGACATGAAGTATTGTGCTTCAGTTTATGGTTTAAGCTCGCCTGCGATGAAACATATTTGCTGTAAATGATACATAAAACATTGACTCCATTCAGCCATACTGTCTGCAAGAATATCATAAACTTCAGAAATAAATTATGTATGGCAGAAAGCAAAGCTTTTAAACTTAAAAGCAAAAGCAGTGGAGACACAAAGGATAACAGTTGTACATCTTTGTTGACTTTCTTTTTCTTTTTTGAAAATAAGTAAAGGTTTCTGATAGGCAGTATATATTTCCTCAATTTATTTATTTATTTATTTATTTATTTAAATTGGTATGGGGTGGATATGTATTTGATAAAGGTCCAGCATGAAAGGGGTGAGGGTGGGGTGGATGGTGAGACCCTAACCACATCTCGACTTACTGGAACAATTTTAAGAAGACGATCAATTATTAATTAAATTAAATGGCTCATTTTATGTAGTATAGAAATGTAAATAGTAAACTATTTTAATTGCAAAATCAAATCTTAAAAGCCACACATCCTACCTTTACTGCATCGTATTCTTTTATTTGAGGCCTTATGATGGGTTTGTCAGACCTCCCTTTACTCTTTAGGAAAAACAGACTGTGTTTTGTTTTTGACTGCTTTTTTAATATTAATATATTTAAATGCTCTGTATTCTGATTTTGTGTCCACAATTAAATTCAAAATGGTAAATATATTTTATTTTCATTACACATAAAGTGACATATTTCAAACCTAATAAATTGAGATTCTGGATTTCTGATTTTCAAGTCAAACTGATCAATAGTAAAACAAAAAGACTAAAATATGACACTTTACATGTAACATATAAATGACAGTTTACCTTTTTGAATTTAACGATGAATAACAATAAACTTCTTCACAATATTTTTGACAGTATGGAATAAGCAAGGAAAACTAAATCATTTTGAAACATTTTGACAATGTTTACTTACCAAGCTCATCGTTGTATGATGTATGATATACACATTTAATTTGTTGTGTCGATGTATTGTGACCATTTGTCACTGTAAAATAATCACCACTGACTGACCTCAAGCCCTGCCTTAGACCTTCAGTCACTGCTTAGCAACTATAAACTCACTTGCACATCAACATGAATGTAAAGCTGAAGTTATGATGAGTATTACCTGGGGGGCTTATACAAATAAAACTATATACCTCAGCAGAGTACAGTGCTATTTTCAGTCTATATGACTATATGTCTCTATGGTGCTATATAATCTCAAAGAAATAAGAAATATCAACATATGTTCATTCATCTGTTCATCCACTATTTGTGACTCCGGATCAGAAATCCCAGCCAAAATCATTTTTTTGTGTTCAAATACAAGTTATATGCATATGTTGAAAGAGTAGTCTTAGAGGAATCCTCACACAAAATTTCAGCCAATTATTTCTTATACTTTCCGAGATATAACAATTATTTGCGAAAAACAGAAAATGGAGCAAAGCCTGATTTCATATATGTTCCTCCATATGTTCCTTTAGTTTTATGAAAGAACTGACTGCAGTTTATTACTTTTTTGTTGCTTTTGTTAAAAAGGAGCCAGAAAATAAGACTTACACCACTTTTTGTTAAGAGCATTTTAGGGACAGCTTTGGCCTAAAGGTTATAGAGGTGGGTGTGTGACTGAAGGGTTACTGGTTCAATCCCCTGAAAAATGGGACATTGCTGAAGTGCCCTTGAATGCCCTCCAACTGCTCCCTGGGCACTATGGAGGATGGAACTGCCCACCACTCTGGGCGTGTGTGTGCTCACTAATGTATGTTTGTTACACAGATAAGATGAAGGTCAAATTCATAGGTGTGTAGCACTGGGTTGAAAGAGCTTGTCCTTCTTCCTTAATGGATTTTAAAGTTTTTTAAAGGTTTGTGATGTGTGAGATTCAACAAACATAACATCCACAAAGAGTTTCTACCAGTAACTACTACTGTCCTGCTTCTCCATCCTCTGGGAATGTGGCCAGTTGCCTTTCCCGTTGGCTCCCAGACAGAGGCGGTGCATCATGACACAGTTGGGATTTGATCTGAGCCAAAGGGTGGTCCCCCACTTTGTAGTGTTTTTTATGGCACACCATTTGGGAGCTGGAATTACATTCTTCAGAAATAGAACTTACCAAGGCTTATATTTTTCTTTTCATGGTGAAAGCTAATCTAATGTTCCCCACCATTCAGTTTGACCCATTTGTTTGCACAAAGTGACAGACCAAACCCTAGCCATGTTCTTATTTGTTAAAATGTGTAAACTAATCAGTCCAGAGCTGCTCAAATTCCATTTTAGTTTAAAAAGTCCTGAAGGTATAGTCTCGCCTCTTCGAAAACCACAACAACTGCAAAGTCTAGAAGTTCTGAAGAGATTTGGAGACAATCCTTCTGTAATGTATGTTGGAGAATACATAGAACCACAGCAATTCAAACACTCGCAGACCACCATAATAGCCAAAGCCACAATGTCCTTTCAGATGATTTAGTGCAGGGGCCAGAGCTAGCCTCCACTCTGGAAAATTACCACTCCAAATAAGTGCTTCTCAATGGCAGTGAGCAGACTGAGATCCAGTCATTATGAATGTGAATGTGTCTGCATTTTGAACATGCTCTCCTCACCGTTATTTTGCATCACTCTTTCTCCATCATTTAATTTCTCTTGTAAAGCTGTGGGGGGTGCATCCTGCAGTTCACTGTAAGTTCAAACTGAGCTCTGAGGGTAGTTATTTAGACCCCATTTTCACCAATGTGTGACTGGAGATGTGACCAAAGAGGGTTCCCCACCTTCACCACCCAATTAGAGTGATTTACACACAACTTCATTTGAATTGTAATATGCAGAGATATGGACAAGAAATGCTTTTAGAAGCAAACCAGGATATTTTCACCAAACGAAGAACATGTTTTTAATATTTAACTGGTCATCCTTCACTGAAGCTTCTCCGCTGCCTTTTTTATTTATCTCATCTACATCTCTGTCAAATGGAGCACTGGGGAAGTGTTGTTAGCTTCTGAACATAAGGATGGACTTACAATATTTTTGAAGAACTTCTTAGTCTGCTTCAGTTTATCTCATTGGAGGTTTAGACTCATTTACAAGGTAAAAGATACAAAAAATAATGAGAAAATAAATCCAACTAAAGGGTGGTGTTATACCTAACTATACAGTATATGAGGAACATACACACATTTCAATGTACAACTCAGCATGATGTGTAACGTATTATTTAAAGCTAACATGGACAAAAATGCACTATTATTGCAGTTTATAACAAATTGTTTTGCCTTTAACTTAATTAAAGGGACACTAAAATCTAATTTAATAATAAAGAAGTTAATAGAAGATTGTGTAGCATTAAAGGATTCATTTGACAATCTGGCTTCTTGAAGTTGGCCAGTTCATTTGAGATAATAAGACAAATCATAACAAATGTCATATAAAAGTTGACAGTTTTCACAGTATTTCAAATTCAAATGGCAATTATTGTCATTATCATCACCATCATCATCATCATCATTTTCACTGTCATCATCATCATCCTCATCATCATCATTGTCATCATCATAATCATCATCATCATTATCATTGTTATCATCATAATCATCATTGTCGTCATTGTCATTATTGTCAACATCATCATCATCATCATCATCATTATCACTGTCATCATCATCATCATCATCCTCATCATCATCATTATCATCATCATAATCATCATCATTATCATTATCGCCATTAACACTGTCATCATCATCATCATCATCATCATCATCATCATCATCATCATCATCGTCATTATCATTTTCATCATCAACATAATCTTCATAATCATCATCATCATTGTCATTATTGTCAACATCATCATCATCATCATCATCACTGTCCTCGTCATTATCGTCATCATAAACATCATCATTAATATCATCATCATCATCAGCAGCATTGTCATCATCATCATCATCATCATCATCAACGTCGTCATTATCATTGTCATCATCACTGTCGTCATTATTATCATCACTGTTGTTGTCATCATCATCACCATCATCATCTCTGTCCTTGTCATTATCATCATCAGCATTGTCATTGTCATTGTCATCATCATTGTTGTCATCATCATCACTGTCCTCATCATTATCATCATCATAAACATCATCATTAATATCATCATCATCATCGTCATTATTATTGTCATCATCATTGTTGTTGTCATCATCATCACCATCATAATCATCATCACCATTCTTGTTCATATTAATAACTATTATCATCATATTTTTATTTGGGGATTTGGTGTTTTGTTATTACTAACCCTGTAAAGCTGCTTTGTGACATCATTTGTAAATAGTGCTTTATAAGTAAATTTGACTTGATTTGACTTGATTAACTTTTAACTACATCAACCTGCCAGTGGGTCTGAGTGGGCCACACTAAAGTAAATTTTTTTTCTACATGTTCCACGCTAGTGCGTCTCACAAAATTAGAATATGTGAGAATTAGCACTTAAAAATGTTGACAAAACATTGGCAAAAACATTGAAAAAATGTTGACTTGTTTGTTTTTTGGTAAAAATCCTTTGGTAAAAATACTGGCATTAGAATAAGTCACAGACAAGTGGAACTGAGCACTGTGCTTCTGTTCTGTTTGTGTCGCAAATCAGAACTGCAAGATAAACAAAATAATGTTCATTTTGTGCTGTGCAGTATGAAACATATATTTCTGTGACAAAAATAAAGCAAAGGGGTTTTAGTTAAAAAATTGAGGTATGTGTTATGATATTACAAATCATTAAACTGTATAAACATGATAAAATTTGGACATGTACATTCAGATGAAACCATATAAGAATACTGAAAAGCTAAACTAAAAAAAATATAAACTAAAAAGTTAAACTAAAATCTTGCTTTTTAATGAAAAACAAGCATCTGGAAATAGTGAAAATTGTGAAAACAATTCTTCAACTGCATCCCCTTTATATATGTAATACAACTGCTGAACTTATGACTGCTGAAATGATTCTTGCACATCACCACTTTTTACTTTTACAGTTTTACAGAAAAGATTGAATATGACAGTCAGAGGTGCACCTGAGTAACATCTACTACAATATGTTCCATTTCTGATGTCTTACCACACAGATAAATACCAAAGACCCTGCACTGCATGGTCATCACTATGAAAACATGCCTCGGGTCATATCCCACAGCTTACTATAACCATTTAAAGATGACTTTTAAAAATGATTAACTGAAAGATTAAATCTAAAGATGAATGACGGAAGCTTGAGGCAAAGAGAGAGAAATAAATGAATCAAAGTGGCAGATGCTGAAGGCCGAGCTGGTGCTGACCTCTTCCCTCTCTCATTACACCTCCATTACCATCTCTCCCACTGCTGCGCTTCTTCAAACCGCTAATTAAAGATCACACCTTTCAAGATAGCTGAGAGAAAGAGAGAGAGAGAGAGAGAGAGAGAGAGAGAGAGAGAGAGAGAGAGAGAGAGAGAGAGAGAGAGAGAGAGAGAGAGAGAGAGAATCATTCACTGGGTCTGTTAGTATGAGACTTTTATCTCTGTCCATCACACGAATGACACACATCTCAAATCTTTCTATAACATCCTTTCCTGCATTCCTCTTAGTTATGTCTGTTTGCCATTTATTGGGTTCTTTCTAGAGTGTTTCTAGTAATGTGCTGCTTTGTTTTGTTTCACCCTGGCTCCACCCATGGATTATACCCTACACCTGTTTCTTGTCTGTTGATGTTTTCTGATTGCCTGGAATTGTTCCTTCTTTCTTCTAGTGGCGATACATCCCATGTCTCTGACTTCTCTGGGAATTGTTCTTGAATGTTATGTTCAGTGTGCTAAAGTGGTGTTAATTTGTAGTGATGACATGACTGAGACATGATCTTGTTAGGGTGGCACAGTGGCTTGGTGGTTAGCACATTCACCTCTCAGTAGAGGTTTTCGGGCTTGTGCTCCCATGTGGGTGGAGTTTCCATTTTTTCCCTGCTTCTGCATGGGTTTCCTCCAGAGTCCCCAATTTCCTCCCACAGTCCAAAAACATGGAGGGGAGCTGAATGGGGTACTCTCCTGATGCGTCTGTATGTTTATATGTGTACCCAATGATAGATTGGTGCCTTGTTCTGGCTATAATAGTGTAATGCCCTGTCCAGCACCTATTGAAGGGGTTGGGCACTCACCACATCCCTGAACTGAATTAAGCGGTTAAGATAATGGATGGATGCTTCCGGTAACTTCCGGTAGTCTGTAAATGGTCATCTAATAGACCACTGATAGAAGTGTTTTCGTGATAGTGATAAGAAACATCTCTCACCTCCATTACATAGCGAGCATCCTTGAGATATGACAGTAAAATACTATTTAAACAACTGTAAATGCATTATGCACAGCCAAAAACCTTCACCAATTACAAACCAAAACATATAAATGCTTCTAAAGTGTCACTCAATAATCTACTTGGTGGGTAGACTGTACCTGGCAGAGCTTTATGTGGAGGAAAAAGAAACTTAAATGGATGGTAAAAGTGAGGCTGAATACAAGTCACTGTATCACTGTGAGCTCCTTACAGATCTGAAGTTAAACACTGTTAAACTGTAAATAAGACACAAGTCTTAAAGATAATAAGAGAATAAGAAATAATATTTAAAACATACAACATACTGTAGCCCCGAGTGGTTCAGTGGACAGTTACTGTCACTATGATCAGAGGATCGTGAGTTTTAATCCTGCTCATGCTGATTGCCACTGACAGCCAGGGCTTGAAAGAGCAAAACTGGCCATGTTCTCCCTGGGTGGGTAGAAAATAATGTTAAATAAAATACAACATACTATACCATCACTCTTGTAGTCATTTTAATGCAGGAGTGTGTAACACTTTATAGTAACTTTCATTAATAGGTCATGAACGAATGATTAATAACTGTGAACAAATCATTAGTTCATGAGAATTTCATTAACAAATGATTAACTAATGATTTACTAATGATTTGTTAACATTTGCAAAAATGACTACAATCATTAGTAACTACATGAACTGTCATTTATAAACATTTGTTCATGTAAAATTTTTCATGAACTAATGATTTTTTCACAGTTATTAATCATTAGTTAATAAGTTATTAATGAAAGTTATTATAAAGTGTTACCAAGGAGTTTAATTGAGATGTTATGCATCATCTTTGATAAGCTTAAACCAGATTAAAGGCACAGTATGTAGTTTCCAGTGACATCTAGTGGTTTAGTTTCCATATTGCAACCAACTGAAAACTCTTTCCACAGCCCCTCCCTTCCAAACACGAAGGAGTCTCTACGGTGGCCGTAAGATGTCATAAATCTTTGATACTTCCGAACGAATCCCCCGTTCCACCCTAAATGCTGCAGCAGCGTTCAGCTCCGATGCACTACAATGTCCTACAGCACTATTTAAGGTGGAATGGGGGAAATACACTGTGCGCACGAATATGAAGCTAAGCTTAATCATGTTTTCTTTTCTTTGACGATTGAAGTTGTTTTCTCTTCTTGACGAGCATAAGAATGTTCCGCCATCTTAACAAATAAACCAAAAAACTTCTCCATGCTTCATGCTTCAAACTTCATGCTTCTCCTCCGTGTTTTTCTTCTTGAGTTTTATTGAGGTATATGTATATTTCTTCTTCTTCTCCTGTTTTATGTCAGCCAACGTTAAAACAAAGCTACAGCGCCATCAAATTTGAGTGGCCAATTCATCATTACATCACAAACGGTTTTGCTAGCCTCTTGTTTGTCCTTTTTGAACTACTGTAGAAACATGGTGATGCAACATGGCGGCCTCAGTCGGTGTTCAACCCGTGACAAATGTAGATATAAACAGCTTATTCTAAGGTAAAATAATCAAATGACTTCTTAGTTTATAATGATTAGATGTGTTTTTAATCATTTTTATTAGTGATTATCTTACATTCTGCTAAAAGATAACCCAAAATATTACATACTGTGCCTTTAATGCATTTTTTTTTCACCTCTTTTATTCAGAGAGTAGTCTTAAGTTTAACATTTACTACGTCTCTCCTCTATATTAATGCAATGCTGTTTTGATATGACCTATTGCACAGCCCCAGGCCCAAGCCATTTTCCAAGTAGGGCCTCTGCACTGTTCATCTTCACACATTTAAATGACATCACCGTCTGCAGAACGGGAGTCAATGAAACAATGTAATCCATCTGCTGCCTGCTGAACCTTGAAAACAGGTCAGAGGTCACTGAATTAGGCGAGGACACAGACAGCACAGCTGCTTTGTTTTGCAGTGATAATCCAGGTAGCATAATCCTGTTTGTGGAAGAGGTCTCAGAAGGAAGAGATACAGACAGGAGATGACTGAAGCCAGTTCATTAAGTAGGGAGAACTTGTGTAGAAGCACCTTATTAGACATAAGCTGATGTCTGTATAACAGTACATCTAACATGAGGTGATAAAGAATGAACAAAAGTCTACTTTTGTGCAAAAAAAACCTCGACACAATTGTGTTGCATTATTGCCATGTGGTTGTATATGTGGTAGGCTAACGGAACATGACTCAGTAGAGTCCGGTTGTATTACTGAGCAGGTCCAAATAAAGGACAGGGATTTGAATCTCTAATAGCACACCACAAAACAACACATTTTCCTCATTAAGTTCTAGGTATAAGTGCGTCAAAGCATGAAATTGCCACATTGGCTACATCTAGAAACAAGCTAATTTGCAAACGAATGATCCGTGCAGCAGAGTAAAAAATGCTGATTAGGAGCTAATGGGAAGATTATAGCTTTTTTTCCTTTTCTTTTCTTTTTTTGCCAAGCATAACATTGTGAAATGAAGGTATGTTGTCAAATGTTTCCACTCCAAATTTACTCTCATTGCGAGTGCTGAAAATATCATTAATTCAAAATACTGCTCTAGACTTAATCATTAAAAGTAAACATGGAATCATCATATATAGTCGCACAACGTCATAAAAAGTTCCTTTATGTTTATAATATAATTCAAAAATGTAAACTGTCATATATTGTATATTTATTACATGTAAAAGTAACATATTTCAGTTTATTTCTGTTTTTTTTTATTATGTATTCAATTTGTATTTGTTTTTAAAGTTGATCAGTATGACTTATAGCTTGCTGGCCAGTCAAGCACAGTAATATGATGGTCAGTAGTAGGTTTACACTGTGAAAATGAAATGAGCATCTCCATAATTTGCTTGTCAGTAGATGGAAGCATGAAGTGCTCTAAAATATCTTAGTAGACAGCTGTGTTGACTTTGACTTTATAAAACACAGTGGATCAACACCAGCAGATGACATGGCACCTAAAACCATCACAGAACTGTACACTGGACTTCAGACCCCCTGGATTGTGTGTCTCTCCACTCTTCCTACAGACTCTTGGAGCTTGATTTCCAAATGAAAAGCAGAAAAGAGGACTTTGGAGCACTGAGTAACAGCCCAGTTCTTGTTCTCCTTAGTCCAGGTAAGACACTTCTGCTGTTGTCTCTAGTTCAGGAGTGTTGATATTAGGAATGTGGCAGTTTTAGCTCTGAAATAGTCATTTACTCAAACTCACAATCAAATATTCAGATAATTTGACTGGATTTTTGATTTTCGTGAGCTGTAAGCCAAACTGATCCAACATTAAATAAAACGAGGCTTAAAATTTGTCAATTTAAATATAACAATTATAAAATATGAGCTTATTTAACTTTTTCATGACATTCTATTTTTATGTACGAATGTAGATGCTCATGTTCTATCATTGATACATCATTTAAACATTTTTAATTATAGTTTTACATAATACGAGCACAGGTTTTTGACTGATAGATCCACAAACCCTGAAAGTTTAATTTAAAGTAGAACTGCTCTCCTGTCATTTGTCTGGAGGTAAAAGTACTTGGAATGCAAGCAAGCGGTTTTAAAGTTTGAAACCAAAAGAGCAATGTTTGCAGCTTTTTACACTAGACATTTCTGATGGATATTGATGGATTCTTGTACCTTTGAAAGAAGAGAAGGCCACAATGCTCTGAGAAAGGTGGCTCTGTCATAGGCGTGGATGGTGAAATATTAGGAGTGTGCTCTTCCAACCTCTTGTTCTCTCCATCTCTTTTTCTACCTTTCTTTGTTCTTCCACAATAAGGAGACATATCATATCAGAGACAAAAGCAATAAGGGTACCTCCTTCTCATACCTGCCCCAATGTGACCAAATGCAGAAAAATGACAGGGCGTGACGTAAAACCCCGCATTACTTTTGAGTTAGCTGGGCTATTTGCAATTCAAAGTGATCTCATGGAGTGCTGACCACACCATGTGAGGTTCTATAACTACTGGTCCACAGAGGGCAATAAGACACCCGGGCAATTTGCAGCCCTCTAGCTTTTTTTTTTTTTTTTTGGTCAAAGTCATGTAAAAATATGATAAATAAGGAAAATAATGAGAGAAAAATAGATTTTCTTCCCCTTAAGTTTTGCAATAAGCACAGTATTTTGTTATAAACTTAAGGTCACTTAAACTCTTATGCTTATTTATAAGGGTTTTAAGCAAATGATGTCAATATTAAAAGTTGTTATAAATTCAATAAACAGCATTTAAGTCTTATTTCTAGTACAAAAAGCATTTACATTTTGTTTTAAATGACTTAATCAACATCAATTCTTATCCAGATGTGCAGATTAGATATCGTAGAGGTACCATGTGCATTTTCAGATATTTCTGTAGTAGTCCTTTTAATAATTTATTTATTTATAACACATGTCTCAGATCATGTCATCATCTATATCCAATATATGTAATTGTATGGAAAGCATTAATCAAAGTGGGCAACTCCTGCGCAACCATATGGAAAAACAGCATGTGAATTGCACTCAAACTTGCTGATCCACTGTAACAGAACTCAATTAATTCAGCCTGCTGTAGCCATACACCCCACACACAGGAGGATGTGAAGTTCTGCTCCCAAACAAGACACTGAAACATGTTCAGCTGAGGAGAGAAACAGAACAGTGGGCTTATCTGACAAGATATTCAGAAAGATGAAGCAAAATAACCAACAAAGTTGGGTTATTGGTGAAAATACTGCATATTACTGGAATGACGTGTTGCTGTGCTTCATATTT
>BRDA01034665.1:0-12013 GCA_036984385.1 Crenuchus spilurus | reverse complement strand
AGGCAGAGGAGCAAGCCGAAGAAAAGTTAGCATTTTCAGGGTGGTGATATAAACATTATTTTAAATTCATTGAGGTTAAAGGCAAAAACGTGCATGTAATTGTGTACATTATGTCCTCGGGCGAAGACTTTGTCGACATCCACTGTAAGCAACTCTAATTTAATAAAGGATCTCACAACGACTCACGCAACTACAAAGTTAGCAACCACCGTCCACTAGCAAAGGACTCGGGGCAAAGTCCACCAAGCAGCAAAGGCTTGATTTTTGAAGAATAAGACTATAGAGGTTTTGTTGTTAAGTTTACTTCTGTTGTGAACAAACCAGTTGTTGAGAGAATTTAATTTGTTAGATGTAAATGCACTTTATATAGTGTAACTGTTTACTTTTGGGTTTTTTTTTTTTTTTTTTTTTTTTTTTTTTTTTTTTTTTTTTTTTTTACAAAGATTTGGTATTTTAAAGGATTTTATCTTGCACTGGTCTGTTGATGTGCAATAAATTTCAAAAGTTATTTACAAACACCTTTCTGATCTCATTTCAACTGACTGAGGAAAAAAAGCTTTTTCAAAAAATCCTTATTCTTTGACATACGTTTTTTTGTTTTTTTTTACTGTAATGCAAATTGTTACTTTCCCTGGTAATGAGTTACTTTTATTATAGAGTAATTCAGTTACTAACTAAATTACTTTTTTTAACAAGTAGTGAGTAACTATAACTAATTACTTTTTTAAAGTGACGTTCCCAACACTGCTTCTAAGTAAGGATAGCTTCTAAGCTAATCAGCCGCATTAGCTGTCTGGGTGATAGTTATATAGACAAATATAAGACAAATTGAAAATCATCAGAAAAAATATGATCATAACAGACCTAACCTCAGCTGTTCACACAGCAACTGCTTTCATTAAATTGACTTTGTTCTGAACAATACAGTAAACCCCCCCATATTCGCGGAGGTTAGGGACCAGAACTTTCCACGAATACTTGTAACTCCCAACCCCACACACACACAAAAAAAAACTGCTTATAAGTACCTATTTTGATGGTTAAATCCAACCATATGCCTTAAACTATCATCCTTAACACTTCAGAAACGCGTGTAAAGACAGAAAACAAAGTTTTCTCTGTCTCTCTCTGTGTCTCTCAGTCTCTGTCTCAGATCTTCTTACATGTCGTGCTGGGCATTTAAGTGGCATCTTAGGGGTAAAAGAAAAGCAAAACTAGTCAGGTCTATGGCTCCCGTGAATGTGGCTGTGTGTTGTTCGGATCAGCCAATGAGAGTTGACCTTGTACGGCCATCCGAACGCCAGCCAATAGCATTCGAGTATTGGAGCATGCACGTACCCAACTGTTATACAGTACATATGTTCTACAGAAACAAACCGCGAATATGTGGGTTTTCCGTGAATAACAAGTAGATATGTTCTAGAGGGAATTCCGCTAATAGGTGAATTCGCGAATGCTGAACCACGAATAGGCAGGGGTTCACTGTATACGTCCATTGACCATTTTATTAGGTACACATACCTTGTATCTACACTACACTACAGTTACAATTACAGCTGTTTCTCTGCACACTTTGTTAGCCTCCTCTCACCCTGTTCGTCAATAGTCAGGACCACCACTGAGCAGGTATTATTTGGGTAGTAGAATGTTCTCGGTACTGCAGTGATGCTGACATGACCATGGTGGTGTTTTAGAGTGTAGCACTTGTATGAGTGGATCAGACTTAGCAAAGCTGCCAGAGATTTTAGACCATGTTAGCTCACTGTCTACTCTATTAGACACACCTACCTTGTTGATCCATCTTGTAGATGTAGATCTGTTGCTGCACAGTTTGTGTTGGTCATCTTCTAGTCCTTCATTGGTGGTCACACTATGCTAATGGATGGATAGTTTTGGTTGGGGCAGTGTTTTCACTCCAGCAGTGAAAGGTGAAAGGAGGCTAAAGTACACTGAGAAACAGATGAACTACAGTCTGTAATTGTAGAACTACAAAGTGTATGAACCTATATGATCAGTACAGCTGATGGACAGTACATGTAGATGAATTTTGTGTGTGTGTGTGTGTGTGTGTGTGTGTGTGTGTGTGTGTGTGTGTGTGTGTGTGTGTGTGTGTGTGTGTGTGTGTGTTTTTTTTTAATTACTTTCTCACCCTGTGCGAAGAGTCATGGAAAGTGATGAAAAATAACTGAACAGTATCTGCTTGGTAGTGTTTGTTCTTGCCTGAGTTTTACTTTTTTTTTTTTTTTTTTACTCTGTTGCGAAATAATGGTGTTTATGGTTGCAAGAGAGGAAATGTTTCTCTTAATAAAAAACCAAATAAGTACTCTGGTTTGCAACAGTGGGTTGAAAAACACCTCACAACCCAGTTGCTTATGAAATTAGTTTCAGGAAAGTATTTAGCAACTTCATTCTGTATGTGAACTGTGAACACAAGTTTTAAGTTTTTGGTGTACTGCATTAGGTTTTAATGCCCATATACCACATGCATATGTATCTGTGCAGTTGTCTTGTCTAACATGCTCTCTGTCTACATGTTTTAATTCCTTGGAAAATGTATTCTTTATTATTACTTTGATAACTGTGCTCAAAAGCTACACAGTCATGTGAAACACTTTAGAAAATCCTTTGTTTATTATAAGTTAAGCCAGTTAAGTTCAGTGCATCACTGATCAGTTCAATTCAATGTTTTGGTGGCTTAGAATTACAAGAGTCTGTTTTTTTTCTGTGCTTTTTCAAGATGTTGAGGTTTAAAGTACTCTTATAATAACGCAGCTCTCAATGTAGTATCGATAGAGATCTCTGTTTTGAATGATAATGTACTATCTGCAGATACGCTTGTACTAGCATGGAAACTTCATCATGCTATCTAAAAGCCATATGTTATTATATGTTTATAAAATATATAGTGGCATATTCAGTCTAAGCATGTGTTGTACTGTTAATACTTTGAACTAAAAATGTTTTTGTTTTGCACAGGTTTTTCTAACCATTTCAGTATCATGAGAATGTTGATAAACCAATATAAACATTTGGTACCACAAAGATGGTATAATGTTATTTACCAATGTGTACAATGCTGTGCAAAAGTACACTGAATAATTTTACAGCTCTGGAATAAAATAAGAGACCAATTCTAATGTCCAACCCAATTTCCAAATCTGAACCCCACTGAAAACTTTTGGAGTATGATCTAAGGAAAGATGGATAGTCACAAGCCATCAAATGAGCCACTAAACTGCTTAAATAGTTGTGCTTGGAGTGGCATAAAGTTACCCAACAACAGTGTGTAAGAGAGTATGCACAATCAGGGTTATTCCACAAAATACAGGTATCTGAATTATTTTTTAAGTTAAAACATACAATTCATGTAAACTTGTCTTCTTTGAATTATTCAAGGTTTTAAAGCATGTTGTTCTTTTGACAAATTGTTAATTTTTTGCAAATGTTTTTTTTTTTTTTTTTTTTTTTTTGTGAGATGTCAGTAGTTTATAGAATAAACCTACATGCTCTTGAGTGTGTTTGTAATCAAACACACATCTATAAATTCTAAATTATGTACTTTTTCCAGAGCTGTGTGTACACAACTTTTTCTCAGACAGAAACTTATAATTCTAAGCCAAAGGTTCTGTTGGTACCTTTGCATAACAAAAGTTATGGTTACACATATTGTTCTATTGGCACTAATACAGAAAATAACTCCAGTGATTTGTGTTCTGCCCTATTTCTCTATGTACCCTGTTTGCTCATTTTTGCTCATGTGTTTTATGTAGTTCATAAACTTTTAGATTGGCTAATTTACTTAAAATGGCTAATTTAATACCATGTTCTTGAATTAATGAATGTTACTGAATTTTCTCTCTTCTCAAACCATATGTTTTGTCTTTTGAAGTTTCAGGTTTGTTTGGAGTGCGTTAAAGGTACAAAAATCAGTTGTCAGTGGTTTTGTAAATTTAATGGCATATTATCAAAACATGACCTCTAACTGTCTCACTTTATATATGAAAGACCAGATTAAATCCTGTAGATTACTGTTCCATCATGCTTCAGTGAAAAAACGTTGCTGTGTATATCATTAATTTAGTCTAATTTTAATTTGGTCTTAATCTTCACTGTGTGTTATGATGCGTCTAATGCCTTGGAAATGTTTTGTCCCCTTTTCCTGACTGATGCCTTTCAGTAATGAGATCCCTTTCCTGCTTTATAAGCTCTTTGTGGACCATGCCTTTTGCTGTAAAATGCATTGTATGCATTATGTTTTTTTTTTAGAATCACTATTTACATTAATTTAAATGTGATTTATGGGTGGTACAGTGGCTTAGTGGTTAGCATGTTTCCCTCTCAGCGCTAAGGTCTTGGGTTCAAGTCCCTATCTGAGTGGAGTTTCCATGTCCTCCCCATGTCTGTGTGGGTTTCCTCTGGGGTCTCCGGTTTCCTCCCACGGTCCAAAAACATGGAGGTCAGGTGTATTGGGTACTCTAAATTGTCTGTGTGTGTGTGTGTGTGCACCCAGCGATGGATTGGCACCCTGTCCTGGGCTTAGTTGAATAGTGTAATGCCCTGCCCTGCGCCCAGTGAAGGGGGTAGGGGACTAACCGCGACCCTGATAAGGATTAAGCAGGTGTGATAATGGATGGATAAATGTGATTTGCTAATTCTGTACACAACTACATTCCCAATTATAAGAGGGTGTTCACATTTATGCAAGCCATAAATGTCATGTCATACGCCATCATCGCTTCGCGATGGTAGGCTGCACAGACGAGTCACTTCTCTCCAAAGCCATAAATAACCATGAATAAAAGGGGATGCTGATTCACATGTCTACAAAAAAAGTATCTTTGCACTTCAGTTTAGTCTAAAACTTACACAAGCTGAAGTATGGATCTGTACCTAAGAAATAGAAGAGATTATGAAATTTCTATTTCAATTAGAGTTATTAAAAAGATTCAGATTATTAAAAGATTCAGACACAAATGTTGGTGTTACTGGATTTTGATACCCATTTCCAGTTACATACTGTTTTAATTTTTGTGATATTTTTTCCTGTTCAAACACACCGACTGCTAATGACTTTCATTGCAAAGGTCATTGTGCCTATGAGCATGCAGTACAGCTGGCAGACAGTCTATGAGCAGGTAGTACAGCCCAGCAGTGTGGTCACCATCTAGGCCATTCTGTTTTTCAACACATTCTTATTGATGCAATAATCACGGATATTGAAGAAAACCCACGTGTTGCACCCTCAGTCAATCAAATCCTTTGTGCTCTTATGAAAATAAGTGACAATGTCCTTACACGACATGCTGTTAACCGTGAACCTTGACCATATGACCGGATACAATAAATCTACAGTTTGACTATTGATTTAGTGCAAAATGTTTTTCAAAGTTACATTAAATTGCCATTCAAGATTTTTTGAGCATAATTTTGTACACACCTATATACAAATTAGAAGCCATAAAACTGCATTCCTTTTACCATCAAAATTGCTATATCCCAGGAGATTTCGGGGGCTTCTGGCCCTCTGGACCACTGGCCAGGATTTCACTCTAGACTTTAACGGGGACTCTGTGACCCCCTGGCTATTTTTTTTTTCTTCAGGATTTTTTTTACAATTTGCAACTTTTACCCATGTGAATGAGGTGTGTTTGAGCAGAGAAATCACCAAACTGTACTGTACAGCAACTCTCCAGGACTGGAGTTGCATACAACTGGTCTATAGTGTTAGTTGAAAAAGTACACATTTATTTATGTTTATTATAAATTAGCATGATGACTTCTGTTTCATTCCCAAGACACAAAAATTAAACACTCACACTTTTTCATTCTTTATCTCTCTCTCTGTCTCTCTGTCTCTCTCTCTCGTCTTCAAATTTTTCCTGAATTTATTTTTCTCTGTCTAGGTTCTTTGTCTACTTCAGTCTGCAAAGTTTTCTGTTCTTTTATTCATATTGAAATCTTGAAATCATTTTACTGTTCTGTTATGGGTTCAGCATTTTTATTACTTTTATTAACAGCATTACATTTATTTTAATGTTTTGTATTGTATCTGTCATACAGATGGCATTTTTAAATCATGAAAATATATTATCAGGTTATATCTGTAGCCAAGTCCAGCTGTTTTATTAATGGTGAAAAACAAGCTGAACCTTTTGAATCCTGACGAATGATGATACCTACAGTCTCTAAGTTATAACTGTTAGAGATGCTTGCTCCATCTGTAAGATGAGATGAGATTTCAAGACAGAAATGTCAGTCTGTTGTAATATTGCAGCCGTCAGCACAAAATAAACCCAATTAATTATTTGATATGAATAAAGCATTCTAAATGTAGGTGTTTTAACAATGTGCTAGTCATTTGGTACATCTCCAAGTTGAAAATAATTTTGCCAGCATTCTGATAGTTTGTCTAACCTTACTGGAGTGACTGACAAAAACCATTTGTGGATGCAGCATGGACAGTAATCATTTACATGCGATTTTGTGTTTATAAGGTAATTCTGTTTTCATCTGTAAAATCCTTCATGATATTCAGAAAATGGATTTCATAAGGCCTTATTTAGACTGTATGCAGTTCTGGTAAAGTTAAGCCTGCTGTTTCTGTAGGGCATTTTTGCTCATTGAGTTTGGTATGACCTTCCCGTTTCCACTGAGAATGTGAGAACCCTTTTTCTTTCAGAAAACCCCTCTTATAAACTTTTCCCCTTATCTACATTAAGTATTTTCCATGGAAGGAGAAACGTTTGAGAGAAGAAATTTTCCTGTTTGTGCTAAAAATATAAATAAGATGATCCATAACTTTCATTATTTTGTATATCGTGTTTGTGTTATGTCTTGTTTTTGTTTTGGGGTATGGGTGGGTTGTTGTTTTTTTTTATATAATGGAGATGAGGTAAGTTATGTTAGATGCATTTCTCACCTCATAGTAAAGTGTTTTTTAGGTTTCATGTTACATGACTTTTGATGAAGACTATTCTGATGCATTTGACAAGCTTTTGATATGCAATTCTAATTTTCTCATAAATTTGTATTCCTACATGAATTTGTTGCACTTTTGTCCATCATAGGCCTAGTTCAGACTGCAAATAAATTATACAGACAACATATATAACTGATCATGACACAAACATTTTCAGTTTGTAGTTTTTCTCTTTATTTGTAACTGGTTTCATAAGATAAAAAAACATTAACATGGCTATCTAGCTAGCTGTGTTAATTGTGTTTTGTAACAATTTTCTGGACTTTGAATCCTGATGTCTTATGTGGTAGATGCTGGTGTTTTGATAATTGTGTGAAATGCCCATTTTTGCTCATTAGTCTTATGCAGTCATGCCCACTGTCACTGAATCTCAACTGTGTGCATTAAATGTACATTACAATTACCAGAATTACTTGATGACATGTTATTTACATGTTTTCACTTCATTGTAGGCATTAGGTTTTGTTTTATTTGCAATAAACTTTTCGTAAGAATTTCCAAGTTTGAAATATTTCTATCTGCTTGAATCTAGATTTGAATTCGTTTGAATTCCTATTCCAGCAGTTTGTAATATTAGCATTGTGCAGTGAATAACACATTTTATGTAGGGTTTACTTCTGTACTAGTGCATGTGCAAAAAAAAGTTCACTTGTGTTCATAACTCAAAAATGTAAAATCATACTTTTATTAATTACACTTAGTGACAATTAAAGCCATTTTTATTATAATGTTTTTAAAACTTGAAATTAAATATCATAGTATTATGAGACTTTGAATTTCAGTTTATGATCTGTAAGTCATACAGTAAAATAAGAAGGCTTAAAATATCACTGTGTGCTGAATATAAAATATTACCTTTTTTTATTACATTTTGAACAATTAACGTTTTTCATGATCATTTTTTTTTATTCGAAACTATTTGTCTCAAAGATTTTTATAAAGATAAACCAGTAAGTTATGCAGAACTGTGTTAATGTTTTGTGAATGTGTAAGTGCATATTTGTGTGTGTGGGGGGGGGTGTCTTGTGTGACTGTGTTTAGTTTAGATGAGCTTGAACCTGCAACATCTGATCCTGTCTTGAACAAGCTTGTTCAATAGCCAAAAGTAGACATGCTGAAAACTTTGTCAATGCTGTATTTACAAAGCATGTAACATTACAATATTTAAATTGATTATTTATTCACTTTTTGATATTGTCTTCATTGAAAAATTTTATCTTTTATGCAACATGCAAACTGATTTTACTGAAAATTCCTCATTGACACATCTTTTCTAAAATTATGGATTACATTTAAGCTGGCTTTTCAGTGATCATCCCAATTATTCTTTGTATTCAACATCCGTAAAAGACACAATTCAAAATAGCTTCCTCTTTCTTTCTCTTTCTTTCTTTCTTAATGGCAATTCTGTCTTTATGTAATACCACAAGCAAAAAATCTCAAAAGATGATGTCACTTATATTTTAAATGATAAAAAATGAGTAATGTTGTCATTTATGCAGTGTAATTTGAAAACATTTGAATTTTTTTAACAAAACTACTTCTGTGAAGTTAATCTTGGAAGTCTTTTCATGAACAAAAACCAGTCACTAAAATTTAAGTTGTGTTCTTGGTCATTTGTGAGCAGATTTTTCAAAACTGTTGTGAATTCTTTAAAACTTTGAAATTGATGTGATTGACATTTTTTTAAATGACAAAATATTTATTCATTTTCTGAAAGGGTATGCAATGGTTTAAAGTGTTCCAAGTATCATTAAATATACATTATATTGTACAGACCCATTTCAAAAAATTTGAATATCATGGAAACGTTAATTAATTTCCATAATTCCATTCAAAAAGTTAAACTTTCCTAAATTACAGATTCAGGGCCCACAATTTAAACGAGTGTTTATGTGTTTATTTTCATATAATTTGGGCTTCCAGCTTATAAAATCCATGAAAACATAATAAAAAAAATTAGAATACTGTGGAAAAATCAGCCCAAACTACTTGTCAGTTTTTGCAGAAAAAAAGAAATTAGGATCAAATTAATCAAAATATGGTGCTTTCAAAATATGTTAATCTTCAATACTTGGTTGTATGCGACATGGCATTGAGGCAATCAGCCTATGGGGTTGCATGGGAGTTTTTTCCCTGATGCTTTCTGTCAGCTCTTTTTTGTTGTTTGGTCTGGTGGCCCACGTTTTCCTCTTGAGAATACCCCATAGATTCTAAATGGGATTTAGGTCCGGTGAGTTGGCTGGCCAGTCAAGCACTGTGATGGCATGGGTATGCAATGACCAGGCTTTGGTGCTTCTGGCGGCATGGGCAAGTACCAGGTCCTGCTGGAAGATGAAATCTGCATCTCCATACAGATCCTCAGCAGAAGGAATCATGAAGTCCTCTAAAACATTCTGGTAGACTGTTGCAGTGACCTTGGATTTAAGAAAGCAGAGTTTACCAACACCTGCACCAGACATTGCACCCCAAATCATGACTGACTGTGGATATTTCACACTGGACTTCAAGCAGTTTGGGTTCTGTTCCTCCAATTTTGGTCTTCTGGCCAGTTATGTCTACAGTTTTCCCCATATTGAACCAAACTGAGACAATTTAACCAAGCTGAAGCAATTTAATGACACAAGGGGAAACCTGTGCAGGCGCTTTGACTTTAGTAGATGTTTAGTGTGTCACACTGTTTAAAACATTCATGCCCTGCAAAATGTGGGCTCATTTCTTCACAGTATTCTAATTTTTTAAAATCCTGTTTTGGAAGCCCAAATTATGTGAAAATAAAAATAAATACTTGAAATCGTTTAAATTGTGGGCCCTGAATCTATAATCTATGAAAGTTTAACTTTTAGAATGGAACTATGGAAATTAATCAACTTTTCCATTATATTCTATTTCTTTTTTGGAATGGGTCTGTATGTATTTAGTATTTCATATGTGAGTATAATGTATATTATGTGATTTTTTTTTTTTTGCATTGCTTACTACGTTTTCCTTTAGAGCTTGTAAGTTGGAAAAAGAGTAATTGTAGTTTATGGTTGAAAATGTTGAAGTTTAATATGGACTGTGTAGCCTCAGGCCTGCACCATAATTTATGTAACAGTAATAAGATGCTGTGATAATGCAAATGCCATTTTCAATGCAGATATCCCATGTAAACATTGTTCAAACATTTCAGCATTAATAGTCAATTATCAGTGTGCATAAAAGGAAAACGTTCTGAAATACCATTCACATAGTTTGACCCACTGAATTAAGCCTCTTAATGTTTTCCGCTTATTCTCTTTTATTTAACTTTTATTTACTTGGCAGCTTGCAGTTACATACCTTTTCTTTACTTCCAGAGAGAACAGGATATGAGAATGAGTGAAATGGGTGCCCGTGGAGCCATTAATATGGGAGGTATGATCATAAGTCTCCACCTAACCTTGATCCACCTGTGTTTTAAGGCATTTTTTGCATATCTTGGGTTTTCGGGTCTCTGTATGACAGTCAATCAGAGGCATCATTTTTCATATACTACTTGTTATTCAACACATATTGTGATCTGAAGGTTGCGTGTGTGTTTATTTTTTTTATTTTTGTGTGTGAGTGAAAAGTAGGTTAAGAAACAAAACATATAACTCATTACACTGCCACTCAAAAGCTTGTCACCCAAATTTTTTCACATAGTCAACCTTTTATGGTAGATGCTAGGGATTAGTGTCACCATTCAGTTTTGGTGTTCTTTACAAGTTATTGACTCATGAGACACCTAAACTGTGTTAAAAAGTGGTGACATGGTTTTACCACAACTTTCCATCATAGAAGCCTGAGTATTTGGAGCAGTAGCATTGTGGAATTATTCATAGTCTGAAACAAAAAATCTTCAGAAGTGTGTTGTCATGGAAATTGTTCAGTTTAATGGACGAGACCCCAAACTTTTGAATGGTAGTTTAGATACACTAAACCTTTTTATAATAGGTTCCCAACCTTGGCCTTGCCGATTATACCACCCCAAGAGAATTTAACACACTTGATTCAATGTTAAAAAAAAAATCTAATTTTTGATTGGACAAGATTCAAATCTTCTTTAGTGACTTGACTGTTAAGCTGCACCTGGTGTTGCTTTGTTTTTTTTTTTTTTTTTTTTTTTTTTTTTTTTTTTTTTTTTGTCAAAATACTCCTTAAATGCTTTACTATACTGAATTCAGTGTGTTAGATTAGGGTGGTGGTAACCTGCAAGGTGGTGGATCATAAGGAGCCGGGATTGCTATAGAATAATAATCTACAATGCTATTAAAAGTATGCATTTCTTAATCTTGCATTCAGGTTAGAGACGATTGTAAAATGTTTATTATTATTAGGTAAAAGGTAATTAGGATTTTCTTAATGACAGCTTTGTCAGTTGATATTTTCAAAGTGCATCTTGGGATAAGAAAATAGAATAATTGGTGTGTGTGTGTGTGTGTGTGTATGTGTGTATGTCTGTGTGTATATATATATATATATATATATATATATATATATATATATACACACACACACACATTTCTACAGTTTACAGACAAGCATTTTTGTTGGAATATCCTGACTACACATAAAAAGATCATATGCAGTACTAAAACCAGTCTTTTCTTTTATTCATGTATTTTTTTTGTTATCTTTATTTTGTAGTTTGTGATCTATAGCTCTGTATGTTAGGGGTGTAACAATGCGTCATGTCACCATGATAAACTGGCAAAACTGACAGGAAATGTAACTTCTTTATGGAGAATGAACAATTTATTGATTTATACCATCTTTGAAGACAACTTTACAAATTATCTTCATTCTATAAGCCAATCCAGTCTCTTCTTACTTCTCAGTTCTAGTGTTGGCATTTTCTCCATTTGTTCAAAACACGTCAAGAACTTTGAACTATGAAAACAGTATCCTAAATCAGATGAAAGCATGGGATGAATGTATCATTACACCCCTACTGTATATACAGACATATGCAAAAGTTTGAACAATGCTAGTTAAATTACTTGTTTTTCTAAGTGAAAATTTTAATATCCT
>BRDA01034664.1:0-25899 GCA_036984385.1 Crenuchus spilurus | reverse complement strand
TGTTATGACTGGACTTGTGGAGGGAGTCCGAAGACGTGGAAGACCAAGAATAACCTGGATGGATAACATCAAGACGTGGACTAGATTATCAGGTGTTAGCCTGCTACAAGCAACCAGAGACAGATGGCATTGGAGAGAAGTGACTCGTCTGTGCAGCCTACCATCGCAAAGCGATGACGGCGTATGACATGACGACATTATTGCCAGAACATAATATACAGGAACACAGAATGCAAATTACTCAAATACACAGTTATAGATTTCACTGGAACTAAACTTAGAGCCCAGAAGAGGTAAAACTTCTAATGTTAAAATGTCTAACTAACATTTTTTATATAACAAAATATAATACTCTGTTGTGTGCCCTGCAAAGAAGTAGAAAATATAACAATGTAACAAAATAAATTAACAAGATAAACCACACACATTCCTACTACAAGGTTCTAAACCTTTAGAACTATTAATGTACTGTAATGAACATATTAGCAAGCCTTTGACCTCTGATGTATTTCCTGCTGTAATTATGCAGTGAGCACAAACTTCAGAATGGAACAGAATAGTGAGAGGCAAGCAGAGACAGACGTGCATGCGCAGCAGCGAGAAGCATACAGAGTGACTCCTGTGCAGCTCTGCAAAGACACAGATATCTTCTCTCAGCTCGAGTTGTCATTTGCTCGTTTCTTTGCTCACCTCATAGCTATTTCTGCTTGTTGCTCTTGTGTGCCCTTGGTTTAACCCCATTTTTGTGCTCTCATATTAAGATATAAGATAGTGATCTCACTCCATAGACCCTTCTTTGGAACAATGTCATCGACAGCAGATGACTCACCTTCATCTTTGTTTTTATTGTCAGGACTATCTCTATGCCATCTTCTCATAACTTACTACTATATAAATGTGATCCTACAACAGAACATGCAGTTCAGTGTGCAGTCTGATAGTGTGCTGTGTGATTAGGGTGTAACCGGTGGCGGCGCTGATGAGGAGGATCTGTCTAACGAGCAGCAGAATCACACTTCAGAACTCAAAGTCAAGCTGCTTAGACATTAAATGGAAATGAATGTTAATGCTTATCGAATTCTATTGTCCCAGCTCATCATCGTCATCGAGGGAAAAATTATCGTGAAACAAATCGAGATCGTTTTATTGCCCAGCACCACGTATAACCTACTTCATAGTGTGTAAGTAAGTAAGTAGCAAAATCAAAGCAACTGTTTTTTAATGATCTTGTGTTCATCCAGTCACTTTGTGAAACAATGCAAATCAATTGTGGGCTGTAGTAGGATGATGTACCAACTTATATGATGAAATGACATTTGGTACGTGCCAAAAACACACACATTACCACACACAGGCACAAACACACACACACACACACACACACACACACACACAGCCTGAAGGCCTCATTTATGCGGCCCTTTGACAGCTCTCATAATCATCGTATAGCTCTCTGAGGGTGGTGAGAGAGAGCCACGGGGGAGATCCTCATTTGTATGTGCAGCGCTTGATTAGTCTGGCCTGTCAGGCTAATGATAGATCAGGGAGAATGCGCTCAACTGCTAATGGAACTCAGCCATGTCCCCCAACTGGCCCTGCAAGAATTTCACTTGATCAGCTTTGGACCCTCTAAAGCAACCTCCTAACACACACACACACACACACACACAATAACACCCAAACTTATACCCCACAATGTTATGAGTGGCACCCCCAGCAATGCACTGACACACACACACACGTACACACACACACGCTGTTCCGCTCCAGCAGTCCTGGCTGGCATCGACTGCTTGGCCACAGGGCAGCGATGTCCTCCCCACTAACTCTCTGACCACAAGAGGAGGAGACTACTGCAAAACTAGATCACCTGTTTTTGTTTTTCTGCTTTGTTTTTCATTCCTCTGCTTGTGTGTGTGTGGTGAAGGACACTGCTGTGTGTGTGTTTGTTGGGGGGGGGCAGTTGAGATGAATGCTCTGGACACTTGACCCTAGGGGTGTTTGGCTCAAACCATGAGGGCAGCTTTGCCATTCTGCTTTTTGCAAGGTTGAATTGTCCTTCACATGTGTGCTTATAATATTATTGGTCAATTTGTGCCTCTTTGTTCTTTCTGTATAGTTGTATGCTGTTGGAGAAAGATTAAAACAATTTTAAAGGATGCAGACTTGAATCATAATTGGCATTTTTGCTCTAAAACGTGAGCAACAACCAGTTGGTTTGTACTTTTGCTGATACCAATACTGTTTTGGCCTGAACCTGGGCTACATCCAGCACTGACTGTGTCACATGTCACATGAAATAGGCCAGAACTGGGCCAGTTCACTATTCACTACTCCTACTGAATAAAAAAAATAGACTTAAAGATAGAATTGTAGATACTAAAGTCTTACAGACTATGAAGAAATACATATTATTAGATTAGATTAGATTGGATTAGATTAAACTTTATTGTCATTGTGCAGAGTACAGATACAGAGCCAATGAAATGCTGTTAACAAGTGCAATGTACAGTGTTATTTACATAAAGTGCAGTAAATAATCACTGAGGTGGTACACTGAGTTTTAGAGATTTGAATATGTTTATTACAAATAAATAATATAAACATTCTATAATAATAATTCATTAAACAAAAAAGTGTTAGACAAACCAGAATATGTTTTATATTTTAGATTCTTCAAAGTAGGCACCTCTTACTTAGATGGCAGCTTTCTTGTCATTTTCTCAGTCAGCTTTATGAGGTAGTCACCTGTAATGGCTTTCAGTTAACAGCTGTGTCTTGTCAAGAATTCATGACTTGCATTTCTTGTCTCTTAATGTGTTTAAGACATCAGTTGTGTGTCTACTTTGAAGAATCTAAAACATATTTTGGTTTGTTTAACACTTTTAAGTTTACTACATGATTCCTTATGTGTTCCTTTATAGTCTGGATGACTTCAGTATTTGTTTACAATGTAGGGTGAAAAAATTAAAACATGGAATGTTAATGTGTTTGAAACATCAGTTGTGTGCCTACTTTGAAGAATCAAAAATCTAAAACATATTTTGGATTTTTAAACACTTTTAAGTTTACTACATTATTCCTTATGTGTTCCTTCATAGTCTGGATGACTTCAGTATTCATTTACAATGTAAGGGGAAAAAACAACATTGAATGAGAGGTTGTGTCCAAACTTTTGACTGGTATTGTACATGAGCATTATCAATTAGCATAATAACAATACAAATAATAAACTAATTCGAATAATTATGATCATTCTTATTACAATATACTATAATATAACTGTTATAGCTGTGAGAGCATCTCAGCCACCTTTAAACGACCACTGTCAGAACTGACCCAACACTCAAACACTCGTTTAACAAATAGTTAAAAAAAATTGATAACCATATCTGGCCCAATTCACCATCATTCCTGGTGGCTTGTGGGTCACTAAATGCTGGATGAACCCGTGATGGTATCAGGGTTTTCTTTTGGCAGATTTTGCTGCAATTTTATGACACAAATTACACGAGCCAGTGTGAGTCATAGCATAATTATGTTTGACTTATTGGGCTGTGTAGCCAGGCGCTGCTTACTTTGGATGTAACACTTTATTTGATTAATGAAGCAACTGATTGTTTAAACATGTTAACAGCAGTTTGTCCTAACAAAGAGCAAATAGTATTATCTGAAAGTGGAAATGTGCTTGTTTGTTTTATGTGTTATTTTGAAAAGGCTAATAAAAATAGTCCATCAACCAATTTATCTGCAAAAAAAGTTACAATCATAATCAGCCATCAGCTTCAGTGCCTCCCTGCTGCATGTGAATGTGTTTTCCAGGTATTCATCTCTTTGTGTGAACAAAATGTCAATGAAATGGTAGGAATACAGTGCTGCTTAAAAGTTTCTGAACCCTTTAGAATTTTTTATATTTCTGCATAAATGTGACCTAAAACATAATCAGATTTTCATATTCAGATATTGATCATTTTCCTCAATAAATAAATGACCAAGTATAATATTTCTGTCTCATTTGTTTAACTGGGTTCTCTTTATCTACTTTTAGGACTTGTGTGAAAATCTGATGATGTTTTAGGTCATATTTATGCAGAAATATAAAAAATTCTAAAGGGGTCGCAAATGTTCAAGCACCACTGTAAATGTTATATCTGTGCATGCTGGAACAAGGAAATATGCTGTTTTTACCACAAAATCAACTTTTTTGGAAAACTTTGAGTGCAAAAAGTTCTCTTTGGATGGGATTAAATTGAGGTCCTGTGGTCATTTCTTCTTTTCCTGGAGTTCCTCTGTCATTTTCTTATGTATGTCCCTGCCATGTCAGTGTTTTTCTCCCTCCTCCCCAGAGAAACTTCCATCCTGAATTACCTACTGTTTTAGCTATCTCAGCACTTGTCTGATAATTTTAGTTCCATCTGGATACAAATCTCTATGATTTTCCAAGCAGATGTCATCTCGCATTGGAAAATGAAGGTTTTTGGCTGCTCCTACTAGCCATATTTAATCTCCCAGTGCTCGTAGATTCAACAGAAAGCCTCCCAAACCACCAAACAAAAAAATAAATGATTTTGAAAAGTTATTTATCCTACTTGGTGTAGGAAAATCTTCCACTCCATATCATACCTGGAATAACATTATCCAGAGGAAAAGAAATTGAAATTGATGAGAAAAGCGAGATCCTGCAGTCTTATTAAAGGGCTGATTATAATCATAGTAACAGCTTCAATTCATTTCTTACTGGTTGTATCACTGTAATTTACTTAACGATCTAATGTTAAATGTTGTTAAATGTAAATATTTATATTCAGGCTAAACCAGAAAGCCACTGTCCTGTAAAAATGTAGGAGTTTAATCATTGAGGAGATGTTTAATTACAAACATTCCCCTCATAACATAATGTAATCCAATTCTAAAGACTGTCTGTAGTTACAGAGAATAAGATTAGGGTTAGGTTTTGGTGTAAGAGCTACAACTTTACAGTCAGTGGAATGTCCCACCACATATAGTAGTGCCAAACATTTGTGTGTATATTTGTAATGTGTGTGTTTGATTCTGAAGTTTAGGTAATACATGAGATAGTCTGACAAGGTGCAGTGCTGAGAAAGGCTTAATTGCTTTGTGAATGTCAGCAGAAAAGGTGTGTGTGTGTGTGTGTGAGTCTTATTTCTCACTGCTCCTCCTGTTGTGTTACTCATTACTGAGCTGAGGCACTTGCACTTGTGACTTTTAAACCAGATGATTAAAATACCACACACACGCTCACACACATGGCTGTTTGGCCAGGCTGCCCTGGAGCTGTAAATTGCAGAGAGATGTGACTTGTGTCAGAGGGTGGCGCAGAGAGAGAGAGAGAGAGAGAGAGAGAGAGAGAGAGAGAGAGAGAGAGAGAGAGAGAGAGAGAGAGAGAGAGAGAGAGAGAGAGAGAGAGACCATTTGCATTCTAAGCCTATTTGTTCTCATTAAAGCCCACCTCCCCTCAGTCCCTGACCCCCCTGTGCTTATCTCTGATTTGTCTCCATGTGCTCCTTCTTTTCCCAGCACAACATGTCTATGGGCACTTTAATTAATAAATAAATTAATAAAGCGCGTTAATGACCGACTGACCAACAGCCTGCAGAAAGGGAACAAAAGCCACTGACAAATGAAACCCTCTCTCATCCAGGGGCTTCTGTGCATGCGTGTCTATGCCTTCAGTTACCTGTGTTATGAATAATTTCTCCACGGACTCTAAATGGGCTTCACTGCGGAATATTTAATAAACTGAGCTGGTGGGCATAGGCCAGTTAGCAGTAATTACAGGCCTGCGATTAACTCTGCTCCTCATCTTTCTTCAGTCATATTGGTTAGGCCTCAGCAATATGCTGGTATATAGCTTCAGCATATTGCCTAGTATCTACTGACTAGTAACTACTTAGATTTACTCCGTTACATGCTCTTAAAGAGCCAGTGTCAAGGACAATGTAAATGTACATTATATTTATAAGAAGTGTATGGTGTGTATTGAAACATTAAAAACATTTTCAAAGTATACTAATCACTCCCTGGTCCATTTCGTTCACATGTGGAAAACACCATTATTTTCAATTACTTGTTTTTATGATATCACAGAAAATATGCATTTATATACATCTGCCATTCCTAAAGACACAGTTATTAAGTAAAAAATGTATTTATCATCATTGGTTCATAAACCTAAACAAATTTTTATATAAGGACATTGGATACACACACACACACACACACACACATACTGTATATATATATATATAGGTTTCAAGCCAGAAGTCTTCTGGAGAGCCAGTATCCAGAACAGGTTGGTAATTTCTCTGCTTTAAAGCAGTGATTCATAACCAGGAGTTTTAAAAAGTGGAATCATCAAACTACTGGACAGCAGTTGCAGACCTTTGAAACAGGCACTTTGAGTATCATTTGAGAAATTTGTACTTTTGAGCATTTTTGCTAGTAATGTAGTATGTTTATGTGAAAGGTAATCTACTTTGTAGTCAGTTACATTTGATCATTCACATTCTTTTATTTTTCACACATATACATTTTGATACATATACAGTGGTAACCCTACTTACGAGCATCCCTACTAACGAGCATTCCAGGTAACGAGTCGAGATCTCGGAATATTTTTGTTCCAGGTGTAATGAGTAAAATTCCAAGTAACGAGTAGCCTAAATTAGTTCAAGTATGCCAACCGCTAGGGGTGCGGTGTTCGTAGCATCCCCTAGATCAGAGGTCACCAACAGGGGATCCGGACCCGAATGACGTCCTGTCCGGACCCAATCTCATTCCTGATTAAACTCGGCTTATTTCTATTCTAATGGGTGCAAATCATCCAACCATTACGGTAAAACAGCAGAACGCCACAAGTGGTGCAATTCACCCAATCAAATCCGCCCATTTGCTCACATGCGGAAGACAATATGCACAGCCACTGGCTTTGGTCCGAGTGAGACACATACGCATGGAACAGCAGAGAGAACAGGAAGGAAGATAAGGAGAACAAAAAGGAGTATGGCTTTCCCTAAAAAATAAGAGAAGGTGGACAAAATAGGACTTTTAAATCGGAATGGACTGATAAGTACTTGTTCGTTCTACCAGACGGCAGGATGAAACTTATATGTCTCATTTGTTCAGAGACTGTCGCCATCGTCAAAAGCAGTAATATCAAGCACAACACGTTTTGTAAGACAAGTACTTTATTTTAGATTTATGTTGAGAAGTTTTATTATAGGTGAAATACGTTTAAAAGAAAAGCACTTTATTTGATTTCACTGCAAACCAAATTAAAAAGTAAAGATATTTTAATTTAATTTGAATCCCATAACAGTATTTAAAAATGCTAAAAGTGCCATCTTTATGTATAATTGCTGTTTTGCTAAAAATAAAATAAAATTTGATGTTCCGGACCCTTGCTTGTGGTACATTTTTAAATTTGGACCTCGGTTAATTTTAGTTGGTGACCCCTGCCCTAGATGCTAGCGTAGAAGAAGAGGTCAGTCATTACCTTTGACCGCTGTCCAGTGAAATTGAAAGTGCTAGTGAAATTGACACAAAGAAAGCAAAAGGTAGTGAACAAGAAAGTTTTACTTTTACTTTTCATATGATAAGTGTAACCATGCCATACACGTACGCCCGTCCTCCTGTCCTCCTTAGCCGCCAGCCTACACGAGCAGCGTTGGTCTCTCTCTCCTTAGCCGCCAGCCTACACGAGCACCGTCGGTCTCTCTCTCCTTAGCTGCCAGCCTACAGGAGCGCCGTCGTTGTCTCGTTTATTTTTTAAAAACCCATATAAACACATTATTTTGCATATTAAAGTATACTGTATATTGGCCGGCTGACACGGATTAATCAGTTTTACATGTATTCTTATGGGGAAAATGCATCCAACTAACCTGCAAACCTGCTAATGAGCTCGGCTCCTTCACGGATTAAACTCGTAAGTAGGGTTACCACTGTATTAAGACATTTCCATATAAAATCCAGTACTTCAGAAGTTATTTTTAAATGATACATTTTAACTAATTTGACTTTTGCTATATGCACAGCAATACCAAAATATGAGCTTAGTTCTTTCTGAGAATTAATTATTTCTCATTTTGCATAAAATTCTAATTTTTAAAAGAAGAAGAAGACTAATCGCATAGGGGGGAAATTCTTCTCTGCATACTAGTCAGAAATACACACACACACTAAGGGAAGTGTGAATGCAGATACCCAGTGTAGTGGGCAGCTACATCAGCCTGGTAAGGTGCCTTGCACTTATGATCAGCCATGGTTTAGAGAGAGAAGGTGCTATACATTCACTATAAACATCTGTGGAAGTACAATGTGCCAATACTACTTGTTAGAATCAGAATCCAGCAGAAGACACTTGATCAGACTGAGTGAATGTGTAGAATGGAAATGTATATTCACCTCCTAGTCGTTACTACAAATACATTCATGCCCATTTTTACTGCCTATTATTCCTAATTTCTGTTGCACTGCCACAGCAGGTTGCTATCACTGTGTTAACACACCTGACTCAGCTCCTCATTAAAAACAGATGAAGAACTGATCCTCGTAATCAACAGAGCTGTAAAGTAATAAACATCAGCACTTCACCCACACAAAACTTAAACACTCAATTCTTCAACCTTTCTATGTTGTATGAATAGAATTTTAATTTCTAAGAAGACCCAGAGGATTTTGTTTATAAGTGAAGAGGTAGATACAGCATTTGTGAAATTCAGTGGTGTGAGAGTTGCAGCTAATAGCTAGTTAGCTAACATGTAGGAAGAAGCAAGCTTTCCAACAGTTGGGACTTCAGTCAGGCAGAAAAACATCAACACAGCAGAAATATTAAACCAGTTTAAACAATACAATCTTACATAGCTAGAATGTCATAAAATACATACACAAATCAGTATAGTATATCAGTACACATTGGTAGACTAGCTAGCTTGCTAACATACATTCAGTACTAATGACAGTTTATACTTTCTCCCTCTTCACTCTCTCTTCTAATGCATGTAAAACTATTCAATTAATTTATTCTGTGCTTTCTCAGTATATTTATGTGTGTGTGGGCACATATCTTTTTATAGAGGGCTGAATGACAGTATAGTGTGTGAGTCTGCCAATCTCTCACTCTGTAGCTCCATCGGGAGTTGAACTTTGACCTCTCTCAAATCTAAAGAAGTCCATCTTATGTCAGAGACGCATCTAAACTTAAAATCATCTTTCACTTTCATCCTCTCTCTCACCCCCTTCTCTCTCTTCACTCCTGTCCTTCCTCTCTCCTCTTTTGATACTATTCTGGGTTGCGTTCTTGCAATGCAGTTGTTTCTTTTTTTTTAACATTACATTCTCCCTATTCTGTCTAACCTTGCCACATCATTTTGCTAATTGGCTCATAGCTCAACTCAAAGGGCCTCCAGCCCAGAAGCCAGTTGTTAGCTTTGCCACATCTAGAAAAAGGTTAGATACATTAGCATTTAAATTAGCTGAAGAGGACTGGTAATAGAAATAGCTAACTCTAGCAGTCAAAGCATATACTCTCTTTGAAGCAGTTTAAAATGTTGTAGAAGCTGTATCATTGATTTCAGTTTGTTTCATCATCCTTATGTAATTGCTAATACTTTGACATTATCACAACTTGGCCATTATCACACTGAAATTCATTTGATTAAGACGATAATTTCTTATGTCCTGTTTTTTAGTAGTAAAACTACTTTCCATATATAGTCAACATGCAAACATTTGGACACTTCGCAGTAAATGACTAACTGAAAATAACTTCACTACAGTGTAAGCACTAAAGTAATTTATGTTCGCACTTTGAAATAAGTGTCAGAAAGTGTGGAGGAGGCGGATTATCATCCCATTGATTGAAAACACCTGATTCTAATTTCACCTTCAAATTAACTGCTAATCCTAGAGGTTCACATACTTTTGCCTCTCACAAATGTCATATTGGATCATTTCCCTCAATAAATAAATGTATAATATTTTTGTCTCATTTGTTTAACTGGTTTCTGTTTATCTACTTTTTTGACTTGTGTGAAAATCTGATGATAATTTTTGTAGAAATACAGAAAATTCTAAAGGGTTCAGAAACTTTCCAACACCACTGTAGGCGTCTATTTATTCTGTGAAAAGGGACACCTGTGAAGTAGATCTGTAAAAAAAGGTTAATTGCTATTCTATATCAGCACTCTGGAAATGTTGAATGGTAACTATGACACCACTGAAACATAGTAAAAACCCACCGACTGCAGTACAGTAGCTTACAACAGCAGCAAAAGATTTTAGATTACTGCTAATTTTTCTTTGTGCACATAAAAACATACAAATTACATTTGTGGCAACTGGGGTATAAGTGGGATTATGGTAATTTTGTATGGTTTTACACAACTACTGACTTGTTATGGACTTTATTATTATTATTATTATTATTATTATTATTATTATTATTATTATTAATAATAATGATAATAATAATAAGAATAATCTGTAGTATTAATTATAGTCATCATAAGTTCATGAATACTGCACCTGATGTGATTTCATTGTGATATTGTTAAATGTTTAATAAGTGAGACTTTTTGATTGACAGTTTCATGTGAGAACTGTTCCCGTCAAACTCAGGAAGGATCACTGAGGTCAAAAATGGCCCTAATGACAAATGCAGATGGGTTTTATGCAATTGTTTATTAGTATCATAATTCCCGATTGCCATATTTTGCAGAGACACATTTATGACACAAATGATACTCGTTTCAGAATGCACATAAAACAAAGGGAAAAAAACAAGAAAACCAGCAACTGGATAGTAAAAATCATTTATTCTTTTTCTTTTACAGAAACAGCTGAAAGTACATCTGCGTATATTGTATAAATTATATATGAGGAATTCATTAATAATATGAATATACTTTTAAATAATTTGAATTAAAATACATGTCATCATGTAAGTAAGTGATGTAAAGAAAACGTACAGTAACTTATCTGAGTATGAAAAAGTTTGGGTGTACTCAAATATGAAACATGACGTATAATTGAGTGTTTAATTTAATGCAGTAGGTGCTATGTATTGTATTTTCTTCAGCCTTTGTGAAACTGTAGCTGGAAGTGTCACTTATCTAATTCCTCTGTACTTCCTCTGAGAGGAGCTTTACATTTGAATGAGTTTATGTTAATTTGTATTGAAGATTAAAACATTTTCATTTCATTTTTAATGATTTTATTACATTGGGCTGCCAGACTTTGCAGTTGTTCGTGTATTTTATAATCAATGCTGTCTATTATGTTTTGTTAATGTGTTTAAAATTAAGAAAGCTAAAGGGCCACAGTAGTCTATTACTGCACATGCAGTTCTATTTTTCTATGTATTGTAGTAATGAGTTATCACTCGGCTCTTTCATAGAATGAAGTGTACATTTTATGGTCAAGTTCATGTTAGGTGACCACCAACCCAGATTCACTGAGAGACCTATGTGTGATCTGCCAGTCTGTTCTAATGGACCATCAGGTCTTTGTCAGTCAATCCATATGGCGTCTAAGCACACATGCCAGCTTCGTATCCATCTTCATCTCATCATGACAGCTGACAGGCAAGTGTTCAGGAAAGAGTGTCTTTTTTATAGTCAAAAGCCAGACAGAGCACATTTTTATCCAACTGACTCTCCTTTCCTTTTTAGGATTATGGATTCTTCTAAGGTTTCACTCCTGCATCACTGTTGCCCAAAACATATTTCCATTTTTTCAGATGTTTAGTTGTTATTCCGCCACTCAGAACACTTACATGAATCAGTCAAAACTTAGTTCGTATCATGGATTTGTTGACTTCCAAGTGACATGGTTAGCATGTGTCAGAGTAATTGTGTTAGATAGCACATGATGTTCTGTCATGTGTGGTGAGATGAGTACAGTTGCAACAAACATCCAAAGAGACCACATAACAGTGTTTTTCAGCATTTTAAGTTGTAATGTCTGACTTCTTCCATTCCAGTAAATAATGTGAATGATATGTAATAAACTTAATTGATGTACACAATTGACAGTTGTAAGTTTAAATAAAATCTATAAAAATATGGCAAGTGTTCCCCTCTTTCCCCTGTGTTCTTTTGACGTAATCTACTGAAATCATTTACAGAATGATGGGTAAAATATGTAAACTGTTGCCCAAAGTTGAATCATCCTTATAGGCAAGAGTTAAAGCAGACTGGCTGACAAGTCTGAATTCTGTCATCTCACCTGTTACGACCTGTATGCTGAGCATATGCTGAGAGAAGCAGGACTGAGGATTCAAGACTGGTGGAAGAAACATCAGTTACCTTCAAAAGAACACTCATAGTGAAAATCATAGTCCTGAAGGCCTTTGTAAAAAAGTTAAAGAACAGCAAAAAGATTGTACTTCACCTAAATATGAAGAAAACAAAAGCTACAACACCAGTAAAGACCATTATGTTTCCATTAGACCAGTAATGTTACCATTAGTGGAAAAAATGTTGAAGTGTTGGACAATTAAAACCTACTTGGATCAGTTATTAACAAAAAAGATCCAGTAGTCAGGAAATATGAAGACTAGCAGAACATGGATGGATATATTCTGTCTCTTCAAACAAAAATTAGGATTGTCCAGACTGTGGTTCCTCTGTGGTTTTTATGGATGTGAAGAATATTGATGCCTTTGACCTTTGATGTTGAAAAAGACTTTTGAGAACCTTGGACAACAAAGAAAACAAATACATGGGTTCTTGACCAAATCAAGACCAGAAGTCCAGATAAACAACCTGAAGCTCTCTTTTATTGGACATGCTATGAGTAAAACCAGTGAAACTAATCACAAAGATGAACAGGTTCTGCAGTAAATAGTGTTCTTCAGCTTTAACTGTAATTATTTTCTCATTCTGGACATCCGCTCCACATTTCACAGTTTACTATTCTGCACTAAGGTGTCGTTTGTCTTGTTCTAACTTTTAGGAACTAAACTGAAAGCCTGATTCTTACCATCATGGCTCAGCACTGCTCCTAACTACTGTGTTTTTTCTAGCGTGCTTTACTTAAAGGCTAAAAGTTGGTTCTCCAGCTCTAAAATACAGATATTTTTAGCTAGATGCATTTTACCTTTTCCAAAAGGGTGGACATGATGTACTTGCACACACACACACACACACTGGGGTCATTATGATCCAAACAGCGTTAGGTGAAGGGATGGTAGGTTAAAGCATGTGAATGTGTGTGTGTGGGGAGGGGAGAGGAGGCTAAATCCATTCCCTTCTCTCTCAGGGTGAAATTGCTGTCTTTATCCTGGCTGTGTGTAAAAGCTCTGCCTCCAAAGCTGCTCATTTATTACCTGCTCGCAGGTGCAAATGGAGCAAATCGCTGCTGTCCATCAGACAGTGGGAGGCTTGAGTGTGTCCTGCTGAGCTACTGACCGCTCTCTCACACACATCCTAGTACCCAAAATTCTCTGGCTTTTCTGACCGGCCTCTCTTCAAACGCATGCACTCACAGAGGGGCCAATGACACGACATTAAAAAGCTCTTGCATGTTAATGTGTCTCTAATGTTAAAGGGGGTAATGAGTGGAAAAAGCAGCCGGGTGCAGCTGAATTTAGGGGCTAAGGCCATCTATTCTCCCTGCTAGAACACACTGCTTAATGAAGCATCCCATCTCCAGTCAACACACACACACACACACACACACACACACACACACACACACACACACACACACACACTTACTGTACTATATACTCAACATGGAAGAACACAGCTGTTCAAACATAGCTCCACTGAAATCCGTGAACTCCACCCTAGATGAACATTTTATTCACACTGACCTCTTTCGCCTCTGTTTAGGTCTTTGGGTCAAAACTTGCGTACCACCCCAGACACAAAGATTTCTGTGTCAAACTTGAAAGGGATTTCTGATCCTTCCTGCTTTCTGATTTCATTTCACTGCTTTGTTTAGACTTACAGGACTATCAGTTAACACCAGAGGCCATATCTGAGGTTCTTTGGATATTTAAGCAATAATACATAAGAGGGAGTGATATAATGTGAGATATTGGCTCTGGTGTACTGTACAGACCAATCACACATTATAGCAGCCTCTCAAGTGTATTATTGTGATAATACCACAGTTCTGTTATTACTGTTTATTGTTTATTTTAAGATAAAATCTTACTTAAATCTTACAGTTATTTTACTGTATTGACCTTGTTTCTCTGTGTTTTCAGTTTTCGGTTGGGGGGTAAGGGGAGCAGGGACGCTGGGGTCATTGTTAGGTTATATGTATGTGGTGGAGTAATACTTAAAGAGCTTCAGTTATCATCAATATCAGCACTACTAGAAAGTCTCTCAGCCAATCAGATTGCTGGGTTGCAACTAACTATGGTACAATCTTTAAATAAACATGGATGCTGGTCGTCATTAAATGTACACTGAAAAAGGTTGATACATGTTGATACATGATCATACTATACTCAAATGCTTATACTAGTGAAAGCCATGAAACAAAATCAAAAGCCAAAGCAAGACAGCAAGCAGAGCGTACTCAGAAACACTAGCTGGGAAAACATTAATGACTCACAATTAGCAGTTTAAATGAAAGAGGCAACACAGTCTCACATGAAAACGTCGCAAATGAAAACCCCCGGATTTTGTGTCATCACGCGAGTGCAGTCAAATGTCCGCCATATTGCTTTGCTGTTTGTGTTTTCAGATTTATATTTTTTCATTAACCCTGATAAGGATTAAGTGGGTGTGATAATGGATGGATGGATTTTTTCATTAACTTACTTAAGAAGCAGGGATAAACGGGTTCACCCCAGATGCCTGCGCTGTTTGTATGAGTGATAAGCTAACTAGCTAGTGCTAGTTTAGCAATAAGCTAACTAGCTAACTGTAGCCTAGATAAGCTAAGCAAGTGAAGACTCTTCACGTAAATGGGTTAAATGGTTTTATAGCACTGGAACGTAACCAAGGCGCAGGCATTTATACGTGAGCAGATTGAATTGGCAAATGTTGGTGTGATAACTGTCGATGCACCACCAAGCACCAGCTTGTTAGATAGCAATATGGTGGATGTTCGACTGCACTCGGGTGATGACGCAAAATCTGGGGGTTGCTGAACGATCAGAAAACGTCACCAGGTACACGATCGGGCGCGGCACTTGAGAAAGTCAACCCTGCAACGATTTTGTGTGAGACTGTCCTGAAAGAGGCTTTATACATGCCCTTATGCTTTTATACATTAGTCCATAATTAAGACCAGGTGTGCGAGGGCCAGGTGTGCAGGTGTGTGTCAGTGTGGGAGGTATATACAGTCATATCAGAATATTATGGCCACCTACCTAATAGTGTTTGTCAGTTGTGGGGCCCGACATCTTTCCTCATTGCATCTGTGTTCACTGTAGAGGTTAACTAAACCACTGTGGTGCATCAGTTCCTCAACGGAGATGTCTTTCCCCTCTGGCATCAATGGCCCATGGGGCGCCATTGTTATGCCACTTGAAGGCACTTGCACATGATAATTATTTTGCTCTCTCCTACAACATCTGTATCAACAGGTTCATGTTAACAAAGACATGTTTACCAAATTTTAAATACATTCATTTTTATCTCATGTGGCAGTAAAATGTCCTTTCAACAACATATATAAGTTGGGCTACTCAATTCTAAGCCAATTCATATTACATTTGTTCTAACTAGAGATGGAGTGATACATTTGTTTTGTTCAAATATATGGTATTGTGTCAGATTTAGGCCAATATGTCTTTTTTAAAATTTACAAGGAGCACTTCACTAAATGTGCACTCACACCATTCAGACACTCTATTGTCCCACAAGAAGAAACACACAGTTAACATATTTCAGGCTAGATATAATATTAAAGGATATGAACCTCTGGTCCTGGATGATAAGGTCATTTTTATTGTTTATAAGTAGTTTATTGCAGCATCATTCTCATCACTTCCTGAATAACAGGGCGTCCATTTGTTTTTATGTTGTGTTCTGTCTTATTTTATTTATTTGTTTGTTTATTTAGTGTGGTGCCGTCTGAGTTGTGATTTCAGACAGGTAAGTCATCAAAGAAATGTTCATAGCTTCTCTAACACCTTCTCCGCTAGTTAATTATATGCCTTAAATGTGTTTGGAGCAACACATGTACAGTATGCAGCATGCTAATTGGCGCAGAAGAATTTCTGAACATTGTAAGAGTTGGTTTATTGCAGGAAGCTTCATATTAACCAAGAGAAGCAGTGAGGTGGTCTGATTTTCTTTGCTTTTGTCTGCTTTGGGCAAATGAGAATAGCAACTGTGTATCTGTCCAGGTGGAGGTGTGTCTTTTTTTGTGTGTGTGTGTGTGTGTGTGTGTGTGTGTGTGTGTGTGTGTGTGTGTGTGTGTGTGTGTGTTTCTGTCAGTAAGCTGTTGTTGAAGGCTGAAGTTGCTGACAGTACTGTGAAGAGCAATGAGCAGCCAGGCTGGACTGAACCAATTCACTGTTCCATACCAAAACACACAAAACACAAACACACATACATACACACACACACACAGCTGCCAATCACTCCATGAACTTTACACTCATGAGAGAGAGAGAGAGAGAGAGAGCAGACAGACAGAAATGAATGAAAACAAAGAAGCCCATCCAAACACCAAGAGAACTACTGAGGGCTCCTACATTCAGGCTCAAATCAGTCAATCTCTCTCTCTCTCTCTCTCTCTCTCTCTCTCTCTCTCCGGTCTCACCTTCATGATTAGTCAGTGCAGTGATTATCTGAAAAAAAATCTAGGCCTGCAGTACTTCCCCACAGATTATAGATCATTTGCCTCAGATTATACATACAAGATGACAATGCAGATCATTTGAGTGGACATTATGTGAAAAAAAACAGACCCCTGTTCTCCAATCAGAAGTGAAATACTCCTAAAGTGCATCATTTAGGAACAAATCTGCATCAAACCAGAAACTCTTGCTGTTCAGACAGGCTTTGCAAGGTCTACCGTTAAACTTGGCAAAGTCTTCTAAAGGTGCCATCAAGAGTTTTTCTCCTGTAGAAAGTCGTGTGTATTGTAGTGTAGAACAATTCATCATCCTTGTCAGTTTTATCTCAGACATCTGCGTCTTTCAGGCCAGCGGACATGATTTTGTTTTTGACTTGCTCATGGCTCAGTATTTCAGTCCCAGTGAGGGTGTGTGTCCTGACCATCTGTCAGTGTGTGTGTGTGTGTGCGTGTGTGTGCGTGTGTACTAAATGACTCAAATACACACATTCCTGTTCAGTTGCTGACATGCTTCTGTAATTGACTGCTGAGTAGTAGTTTCCTTTAGAAAGCATGAATGGACTGACAGACTAATAGCTGAATTGTTGCAAGTTTAGTAGAAGTGCCAACCATGTACCTACACTCAGAATTGTGACTATTTTAGGGGAACCATTTTTTAATGCAGTTTATCTGTTGCTGATCAGCTCTATTTACTGCATCCATTAGTTTAAAGTGACCAGTATACCAGTGTACCATCTCAGACGGTGTATACTTTCCCTAGCACCACAATGAGTGATGTTGTAAAGGTAAAGCCATCTTAGCCATCCAGAGAGCTGCACTGTTCAATGACATTGTCAGCATCTCCCTTAGACAGCAGTACCAAATGTGATGTTTTTCTTTACAGACTTTTAAGCAGATGTGCAGGGGTCTTCATTCTGGGCCACTGCGATGTTCGCCAGCAATCCACTCGCGCTCTGCCACTCCAAGAGCAAGGCATGCTGGGAGCTGTAGTTTTTTTGTATTTCTGTCTGCATAGTCTATTCATAAGTTTGACTCATTAAATTGTACATTAGTAATTTCTCACACACAAACACCCCCACACACACACCCACAGAGTGTCATACTCTGATCATCTCTACATCAGCTGACACAAGGCATGTTTGTGTGTCTGACACTTTTCAAAGGTTATACTTCAGAAACACAAATACAGGTACAGAGGCTGTGTGTGTGTGTGTGTGTGTGTGTGTGTGTGTGTGTGTGTGTGTACTTCAATAGTATCTCTCACACTGAAAAAAATAGGAGAAATATAGTTTTCAGCCTTTAAACAAGGCTTTAAACTAGTACAGTATCAGCTTCTCCTGTTCAAAACTACACCATGTGACCAATTTGAGTGAAGAAGATCAGTTAGCTTTGCCACTTCAAGAGAAAATGAATTTGGTCCCTGGACAAGGCATGCTGGGAGCTGTAGTTTTTTTTCATTAAGACTGCCACGCTGTACAGGAGCAGTTAAATGGCTGGAGGAATCTGATGTGCTCTTGAGATTTAAGAAAATCCAACAGGGAAATATCTTTCCCATTTAAAGGTTGACTTGTTGTGCATGGAGCTGTGTAGTTGGATTTTAGGAGTTCTACCAAACACACACACACACACACACACACACACACACACACACACACACGCACGCACGCACGCACACACACACACACACACTGACACACACTGATATGTTGCTCCAAATCTCTATTGGCTGACTGAACCAGTAGTTGATTGGAAAATTGGGGAGTTCAGAGGAATAGGCAAGAGTGGCATGTTCACTGAACACATACATAGTGTGTGTGTGTGTTTGTGTGTGTGTTTGTGTGTGTGTGTGTGTGAAAGAGAGAGAGAGAGAGAGGAACTGAAGGAAAAAACCTCACCACTTACATTATCTCATGTTAAGCCTTGTTTCTCAGACAACACACACACACACACACACACACACACGTTTGGTGTTCAGTGTTTTACACAGGAATCTATGATAGTTTGTTCTGGGTGGGGGGTTATTATGAAACTAATTAGGCAATTAATGTGTATAAATGGGAAAAAAAAACTGATATTACTGTATTGGTGAGGGCATTGCAGTAATTACAGTATTACATAAGTAAGCTAAGTAGTACTACCGTACATGTAAACCCAGACAACTCTACACCTTAACTTCAGTAATCAAAAGGTGATTTCTCTGCTCTTCTTTCCAAAAAAGCTACATTGTGTGTGTGTGTGTGTGTGTGTGTGTGTGTGTGTGTGAAAATGTCACATTTCCTTGTTAGGGTCAGTGAAATGTCCCCACTTGACCTCCTATTATAGAGAACTTTTGGTCCCCACAAAGTGATAAATACAATGCCACCACACTGTCTGTATAGTTTATTAACTATTTTAACTAATTAAATTGAACATTTCACACACACACACACACGCAAGCACGCACGCACGCACGCACGCACACATACATACACACACACACACACACACACACACACAGTCTCATACTCTGATCACCTCTACATCAGCTGACTCAAGGCATGTTTGTGTGTGTCTGTCTGAGACGTTTCAAAGGTTTCACTTCAGAAACAGAGATACAGGTACAGAGACTGTCTGTGTGTGTGTGTGTGTGTGTATATACTTATTATCTCTCACACTGAAAAAATTGAAGAAATGTAGTTTTCAGCCTTTCAGCTGATACAGTATCAGCTTCTCCTGTTCAAAACTAAAACATCAGACCACTTTGAGTGAAGAAGTGCTCCACTGCCAGCTTTTAAAGGCATTCATTACAAACGAGTCAGGACTTCTGCAGTCACACTTCATGTAACTAATTAGTAATTAATTTGCTCAGTAATTTATCCAATTAAACATCCTATTAACATCTTTTCCAGTTAAAAAGGTTTGTACTTTATTAAGAGATCAGTGATTGGAGTTGCAGCTTTTGACAGCTATTTAAATTAATTGCATTTTTATGTTGAAAGAGTGAAACTCTATTGTTTAAGAGGCTAAACAAGCATCCAAAAATGTCTTATTTGCCAAATGACAAAGAACCATTCTAACAATGCCAAAATGCACAGGTATCATCAATAACAACAAAAAAACTGAAAGAAGTGCTTAACAGTTGCCATTTTTATTGACAAATGAACAACTTAATAAACTGAGGGCCCTGATTATATATACACACAGACAGGTTGTCCTATTTGCTTCTTTACCCAAATGACTGTGAATAACTTTAATACTAATGAAGATCTCGGGATGAAATTTGGAGTAAATCTACTTTATTCTGAAAGCCTGACATGATTAAAGTGTTGGTAGACGGCTGTTAATTTCTGATGACTAATATACGAGGATGTTGGAGTGGAGGCCGGCGCCTGTCCAGCCATCTCGATCAGTCACCTGCAGCATCAGTGAGACATTAAAGCCCTCAGTTATCCTTGTGGACACAAAGATCTTTGCATAATGTATCAGTGCACTGTACAGGATGAGTGTTCATGGTGATGAAGAACTCCATTCAGAAGACACAATTAAAATAAAAAAAGCTGCTAAATAAAGCACGTTTGAAGCAAGAATGAATCCAACAGACATTTCATTAACAAACACTTGACGAACTAACACACAAAGTACTAAACACCATGCAATCACATTCACATTAACTATGTACACATTCAATAAGCGATAAGACAGAATGGGACCAGAGGGGTAAATAACACACATTCAATCAACACATGGAATTCGGAAGGGCTGTGAACTTGAATGAGACACAGGAGTGAGCACTGATACACTACATGATGAGTGGATACATGTCAACATAGACAAAACAAGGGGGCGTGGCTGAGACAGGAGCATGGCAATATATATATATATATATATATATATATATATAGGTTATAATTATAATTATATATTAATCATGCTTAATTAATAATTCATTAAGTGAATTACTGTTTTAAAAACCTTCAGTTGTGCTGGCGAACTTTATTTAGAGCACATTTAGTAGAGGCTCAGGCTTTCAGCCTTGAGCTTGCTTACAGGACCTTATGGACGTTTACTTCACTTATTTGTGTTCTTCTGACCACTTTCAGTTCTACCAAGAAAGCTTTTCTTTACCATTAAATTTACCAGCATGTTTCTTGTCTTGTGGAGTTGTAGTTCTTGACAGAGGCTAACAATGCTTTGTTGTGACACTGATGATGTTGGCCTATGTAACTTTTTGCCTCTCTATGGGAGAATAACTGTGAAAACCATCTGTGCAATAATGCCTAGCATAGATCAAGTGCATGTATATGTGTGTGCTGAACCTGTCCAAACCCGTAAGCACAGCACTGACTGTTTAAATCAGCCAAAGGGAGGTGTATAGCCAGTGGCAATGCCCCATTGCTCTTTCACTCACCCAGAGCAAGAAATGACCTCTTTTATGCTCTGCGCTTGGCCTCATGACCTCAGGTGTGTGTGTGCATGTGTGTGTGTGTGTGTGTGACAGAGAGCAAGAGCAAAACCTGACCAACCTTCTACTCCTGCTCCATTGCCCCCCACTCACTCCATCAATGCAACTGCCATAAATGTCTGTTTCCATCTCCTCCCTCCTTTACTCAGACTTGTAGAGGTTTTTGCCCTCAACTGTTATCATGTCAGGAGAAAAGAAGAGAATATGAAAAGGAGAACAGAAGATAAGAGAAACAGAAAATAAATGATGACAGTATGTTAAAGGGGAAATAATATCCTCTTTTTAATTTTTTTTACATTTTTTTATATCTACATATAGTTTTATGTAAACACAGACAATTTTCATTTTTATATCCAGTCTAAAACACACTTTATAACATCAATAAGAATAAATGCTTAAATACTATATATACAAACTCGATTTTTAATTCACTTTATTTAACAGATAAAAGGACAAAGAAAATGTTTTCAGTATACACAGAATATCATAATTATTAATTCCCTATATAACTGTGAAACCTTCCTCTCACAGTTTTGTCCCACCACAGTCTTTTGTCCTTGTGATGTTTGTTAACGTTCAGTCATGTCGCTGCCCACGTGATGTCTGGTCTTGTCATAGGCTGCACCTGTGTCTTGTCATTTCACAGCCCTGGTCCCTAATCTTTTCTCTGATTATGTTTGGTTTAAATGTTCCCTTGTGTCTCACAATCTTTGTAATATCAACCGGTCAAGTTAATTGTCAGTCTTCAAGTGTATTGTTGTTAATTTACCACAGCCACTGTTTGTTTACTGTTTAAGTTTTGTAGCTAAGAGTTTTGGTTATGACCCACACTGGATCCACATCCTCCTGCCTTCTTGACAAAGTATTCCTGATATTTTAAAACCTATTGCTAGATTGATTAATCCATTGGGAAAACAACAATAACCCAACTGTGATGTGTATATAAACACTATCTAGGAATGTTTTCAAGGTGTGTTTCAACATGGTGAAGACTAAAGAACTGTCAAAAAAAAGATGCGAGAGGAGATTTAACCAAAAGAGCAATGTGTCAAGAGTTCTTACCCTTCTGATAAGGAAAAGGAAACTGTGTTATTGTAAAATATGTATATAATAGCCTTATAAAGGCTGGGATGAATGTGTCAGTGCCAACAGTCAGACAGTTACTTTCCTGCCAGACAGGAACTGCTGCTTCATACGGCCAAACTGACGTCCTTGGGTGTTAAGTGATCATCTTATATTTGGCACTGACACATTTGGCCCAGCCTTCATCAAACCATTGTGTAAGTCTTTCATAAAACATTCTGAACAGAGTCTCTAGGAATGTTGGAGGTTTTGTATATCTTCTTATACGCATTGCCCTTTTGGTGCTATGAAATGATCTCCTCTCTCAGCTTTTGTGACAACTCCTTGGGTGGTCTTTATATAAACACATCCAAGTTGAAGCACATTAAGGGTTGTTTCCAATGGGTTTCTCTTCAGAAATGTATAAAGTTATAAATCCTGTCTTTGGGGGTTCAGTATATCACATATGTTACTGTGCTTCAGTGCATGTTAAAGTGTTACAGGCTATATGATGCACACTAGAGCTCAAACTGTATGATTCAACAAACATCCAAACCTGCATACTGTAGTATTTATAGATCCACCATTGTTTCCAGTTTAGGTTATGTTTGTCTCAAATTTAAGTGGAAATCAAATTTCATATAATGTGTATTATTTATGGATTTTACAGTTTTGTGTGATGTGTTACAGCAGGCAGAATACCAGGCTGTTTGACTAAGTCTCAGAACTGACACAGTTTGGACATCCAGAGGGACAGAGACATGGCATTAGTCACTGTCAAAGCCTGTACACACACACACACACACACACACACACACAGTCTGTTCTGGGTCAAATTAGTTCATATACATTCATCTGTACGGCTTACATTATTTAGCTGATTTCCTCTACTTGAGCTCTTGCTCTGTGTGCAGAAGTCTCAGAAAATAAAAATAAGGTGTCAGTGTGATTAATGGTGGCAAAGCTTTGAAAAGTCTCCTTGAGGAAGGCCAGAACTTACAGCTAGCAATGGTAACAGATCCAAGCAATGGCTAAGAACCTAACCGGCATTCAGAAAACTGTGCACTGACTAAGCCTTTTGCATAGTATAGTGTATTCAGATGCACTGTTTGAAATAATGCAGTAATTAACTGTAGTGATGTGATTGGTTTTTACTGTAAGAAAGTAATATAATGCATTTTATAGTAGTATAAATTCTTGTAATGACATTGCTGTTACTGACTGCTTTATGTGATGCATTTAAAATACATTTCATTTCTTACGCTGTTATACGTATTTTGCAATGATCTGGATAATGAATAATGTAGTGAGAAAAACTTTCCACCGCTTTAAACTCAAAAACAAATGAATTAAAAATCCTGTGCTGAAGAAAAGAGCCTCAGCCTCACCTGGCAGCTGTTTTTGAGCTGTTTATACTCATTATTCTGGATATTCATACATCAGCTGTTCATTTGAATCAAGCATAAACGGTTGAGCATGTAAACCACAAGAGGTCAAGTATTCAGAGCTTTGCAGTAATGTATGTTCTTCCCTTTAGCTCACATTCTTACAATAAATGAATAACACACTTCATAAAATCAGGAGTAATGAGATTTTTCCAGATGGTAATAAGTAAAGTAATCTCGTTACCCTTTTAGAAAAGTAATGAGTAATTTATTGGATTACTTTTTTCAGTAACAGCCTCAACACTGATTATATGTATGTGTGTGTGTCCTCTCTTGTCCTGCTTTGAGCCCAAACTATGTCATGCAGCTAACAGTATTAATGTTTACATGGCACATGTGTCTGTGTGTATGTGTGTGTGTGTGTGTGTATGTGTGAGCGCTTCTCAGAGCCTGTTTGAATTATTTGTGTCTACGTAGCAAAGCAATAAAATGTCATATCAGCACAGTTGGGCTAAACAGTAAGGTGGCACAATTTCTGCTAAATATTCATAGCAATCTACAGGGGTGTGTGTCTCTGTGTGTGTGTGTGTGTGTGTGTGTGTGTAAGTGAAGGTGGTATTAACAGTGCATGGAACTCACTATTGCATGTCACATCTGTCACAATGTTAGATGGGGGTCGCCTGTTTCAGGCTGTAATGAAGTGTTTGTATGCATGACTCAATTTGAAGGACACACACACACACACACACACACACACACAACTGTACACGTGCTCCCAAAAACAATGACCTGAATTAAGACTGAAACTTTGTGTGTGTGTGTGTGTGTGTGTGTGTGTGTGTGTGTGTGGTCACCTTAGGGTGCAGTATGATTAGAGAATGATTTGCTTGAATGAGAATCCTCCCATCATATATAATAATTACATGGATCATTGCATTCACACTTTTTTGAGAGAAGAGGAAGGTAGAGAGATAGAGAGAGAGAGAGAGAGAGAGAGAGAGAGAGAGAGAGAGAGGGCTGAGGTCCAGATTAATTATACAATATTTAATATGATCCCTTCCATGCCAAAAAAGTATGACTGGCCTGATGGGATGTGGTGAGCATGTCTCCATGCCCAAGTGCACTCGTCAAACTAATCACTTCATCCGCTTTCGTTGCTCTACACACACGGCCTCACCTTTCATCTTACCTGTGTGCACGCGCGCGCACACACACACACACGTCTGGCTGCCTTCAGGTTCTGCAGAGGCTGCACTGCACTCCTCTAATTCATCCTTCTATCCTGCTATTCATCTCTGCACTTCTTTAATGGATCATTCCATCCTTTCAGTCCCTCCTGTGCTGCCTGAGTGCTGACTGTGTACATGGCTTGCTACTGAGAGACAGCAGTGAGAAAGAGAGAGAGAGAACAACAGAAAGAGAGTTTATATTAGTCCCAGCAGAAGACCTGTAGCTCTCTGTAATGAGGACCTGAGAGAGTGAGGGAGAGACACAGTGAGGGAGAGAGGGACGTAAAGCAGAAAACACTGCGGTCATCAACCAAGACCTAGCCTTTCCTAAAAGCCCTCTTGGCTGCACACACTCACACACAAGTTTGTTTTTCATACAGAGTGTGGACAATGAGTCATACATATGTGTAATATAAATCTATACTTTCAGTCTCATTGTTAAACAAACCTTTGTTCCTCTGTGAGGAGAAAACAAAACTGAAAACTTTTCATGCTATATCTTAATGTGAAGGGATTCTTACTAATTCAAACCTGAACTTCAAGAGAGACTGTGTTATTATAAGAAAGCAGAGACTGTATCATTGTATGAGAGGAGAGACTGTGTTGTGAGAGAGGAGAGACTGTATTGTAAAAGAAGAGATACTGTATTGAGAGAGAGGAGAGACTGTGTTGTGAGAGAGGAGAGACTGTGTTATGAGACAGGAGAGACTGTGTTATTGTATGAGAGGAGAGACTGTGTCGTGAGAGAGGAGAGACTGTGTCGTGAGAGAGGAGAGACTGTGTCATGAGAGAGGAGAGACTGTTATTTTATGAGAGACTGTGTTGTGATAGAGGAGAGCCTGTGTTATTGTATGAGATGAGAGACTGTTATTGTATGAGAGGAGAGACTGTATTGTGAGAGAGGAGAGACTGTGTCGTGAAAGAGGAGAGAGTGTTATTGTATGAGAGAAGAGACTGCTGTGAGAGAGGAGAGACTGTTATTGTATGAGAG
>BRDA01034651.1:0-10882 GCA_036984385.1 Crenuchus spilurus | reverse complement strand
CTAAAAATGCATAATACATGTATTAGAATTTTTGTTGTTGTTGATTAATTTTAGTATATTGGTTATTTAGTCCTGGCTTATTTTTTGTTTAGTACTGGTCTGGACACAGTGTTGATGTTAGTTTATCTGTAAGGCCTCTTATTTGTTATTTTGGTCTCGACCCGGTCTCGGTGTCCATTGGTCTCGGTCTTGTCACGGTCTCGACCCCTAAATGACTCAGCCTTGGTCTTGTCTTGGTCTCTGTCCTCTGTGGTCTCGGGAAGTTCTTGGACTCAGACAGTGCAGTCTTGACTACAACACTAAGACTTAAGGCAGTTCTGGAAAATAATGGTGGCCACACAAAATATTGACACTTCAGGAACTTTCACTAAGGGGTGCACTCACTTTTGTGATACACTGTATACCACAAATATGCCACAAGTACATGATTAGAGCACATATACAGTGGTGCTTGAAAGGTTGTGACCTCTTTAGAATGTTCTATATTTCTGCATTAATATGACCTAAAACATCATCAGATGTTCACACAAGTCCTCAAAGTAGATAAAGAGAACCCAGTTAAACAAATGAGACACAAATATTAGACTTCCTCATTTATTTATTTAGGAAAATTATCCAATATGACCATTTCCACTGCTGACAATGCTCAACTGTGTTGTCACATGATTTGATGATGCCTGCATGATCTACGACTCCCAAGGGCAAAATTAATCTTTGAAAAGTATAGACTATGCTTTTCATATCACCATACTGATCGCCTGTGTAAGGAGATCTGATCCGAATCTGGATGCGGAGTCTAATGGAGACCATTTTTGACTGGATCTCCGATCGAATCTGTTATTGGATGCCATCATCAAGCTCTAGCTCTACGAAAAAGTATTTGTTTTGGAAAAGAGTGTTGAGATTGCCAGCATTAGGAATGATCAGAAGGGTTCGATTAACGCTCCACAGGGCATCGGGAGAGGCGTGGACGTGATGGATAGTTAAAAATTCAACCAGCATCACTCTGTGAGCTACTCATCTCGTGTTGGAAGACAGAGCCAGAAGAGTGTGATGATGCCCATATTCATCTTCTCCTCTCGCCAGTGGGAGAACATTCCACTCCAGAGAACATTAGCAATATAGCAATGTCAGTGGTCATTAAATTATTAATTGGCGCTGACATCCCTATTTCTATTTCAAGATTCCTCACTAAATGGTCTCTGTCTGGCTCCTCACTCAAGTTGATTTTCCATTCATTTAGATCTTATAAGAAAGTCCATTAAAACCTACCATTAAGACGACGTCTCATAAAATCAAAGGCATATAGGTCCATTTGCCAATACCTGTGTGAATTGTAAATTGAAATCTCCTAATTGCCTCCCCGCCAAATGGAGAACAGAGAAAACAAGATGTAAAAAGAATCAGTCAAGGCCGCAGCCTGATGGATGCTACAAATTAGCTGAAAAGAAGTCAACAACTCTGTATTGGATTGTACGTCTCACTTGCTGATGGATGCTGCAAGGCTTTCCTTATGATAAAATAATTTAGCATTTAGCCTCAGCACACCATCGATTCTCTGTCCCATCCTTCAGGTAATGACAGTGATCATATGCCCATTACTAGAGATTGAAGCTCCCAAACTACCGGACACCTCTTGGCCACTCAAGTCTTCGAAATGAGCGTTCCGACGTTCGGAAGTCCCAGCTTTGCCTCCAAATGTCGACGTTTGAGGCGCAACATCTGCTCACACAACAGAAACGTTTCAGCTAAGGCAACGGCATCTGCCCGGACCCATTTGTATCACCGTGCCAGCTATATGGTACCTTTATGATGTGGCAGCATCTGTCAGCTGTGCTGAGGATCTGAATGGGGATTTGATGAGTCTTGCTGGGCCTCGTGCGTTTGCAAATTGGAAGACATAAAACTGCAGGAGAGCTGGTCACGCGCCAGTAGGCGCAACGCATTTATTCCCCAAATGTTACATAAATCCAACCATCCCAAAGCGCTCTCGCTTTTACGGGCTGGAATTTTCCATACACAAACATTCCGCAAGAATACTCCGTGTGCCGCTTGGGTGATTCGGAACGGGAAGTTCCTTGTCTCACACCTGGCACCCTTTCTAATATACCGTGAGCACTTAAAAATGGATGAGGGTGGCTTGTAAAATGACAGATCTTCTCTTGTAACGACAGAGTATGTGTATAGAGCAACATTAACAGGTCAAATAGACGCTCTTGCAAATGCCACATCTAAGCACTTCTCCTGAGTGGAGCACTCTGGGCTATGCCCTTGCCAGATGAGAAAGGGTGATAGGTGTATAATAAGATGAACACTGGAATTGCAGATTCGGGATGTGTCAGACGCTGACGGTTGATCCTTGCCTGTGCCTTTGTTAACTTTCACACATTCTCGGTGCTTCCGAATAAGATGGCAAAACAAAACCGCCGGGCTACTACTGCACATGACAGAATGACTATACCAGAGTCTACACTAAGACTAGGGGTGGGGGACATGTCCACACTGGTTTTTTAGAAATTGTATGTGGTTTTATTTCTAAAGCTTAACTAATGTGAGCCGACACTGTATTTTCCTCAGGCCGTGTCTCTGCTTATTTAACCCTTTCAGACCCTGCGTCCATTGCAATGGACGTCACATGTTTTCTTCCTTTTTTTATGTTTTGTTGCACAAAAGACCAATTGAGATCTGTTGTTCATCAGAACAGACATTTACCAACCCATCAAATAACAGCTTAGCCCCACCCACTGCTTTGGGAACAAAAAAAGCACACTGAAGTTAGCAATGGCATCCAAGGAGGAAGAGTAAGGGTACATTTTAACTCACTTTTATCTATTTTAGAATACTTTTTTTCTTCATGTTATGAGTTAATTTTACTCTTAAGGGATGGTTTGTGAAATAAAAAGTTCAATATCAGAAAGTTAAACACAGGATTTTTTAAAATCTTGTCCATTGCAGTGGACAGTGGGTCTTAATGGCATGTTTTTTAGTGCTGCTGTTAAAGCTCTACTATGCAATTGCAGTGTATACAGAAAAATAATCTGCTAAATACAGCGTAAAATAAGATTAAAATATTTATTCTACAAAGGACACAGCACTTGAAGTGCTTCAGTTAATTGGCACTGGAAACATATCAGAAATTGAAAACTTTATTAGTGATGATGATGGCGATGATGAAGATGCAGAGAGTGCAAGACTCTCAAGAGAAGGTGAGCGTAGCTGTCTGTTAAATATTGTTACTCCAATACTCCCATTGTTGTCCATAAAAAGAAAAATATGAACCTATAGCTATTTTTGCAAATATTTGTAGTATATATAATAGTATATATGAAATACTATTTTTATAAATGCAACCATAATTTTGACTAAGTTCTCCTTGTTTCATGTTATATACTATTTTTCAAAATGAGAGGTGTTCTCAAAATTTGGATAGCAGTTTTAGTTCATCCCTAGCAGTTTCAGTTTATGGACCAGGTTTATGACCATAAAGGAAATACAAACAAACCATAAAACTATTCAGGTTATATAGCATTGCTTCACAACTGCTAAGATCTACCGTCCACTGCAGTGGACATTTTTAAAAAATGACATTAAAAGTATTAAATTAGATTTTTTTTACTGAGTCTTATTCTGGAGTTACAGACAGAAAACTGCATTCGTATATATTTTTTCATTACTGGAACATAATTCGGGTCTGAAAGGGTTAAGCTCCTCTCACAAGAATGTAAAATATATTTTTGATCGATGCCATATATATATTTGAAAAATAGACATGAAATTTGAGTCACTCGCTCCTACATTGAATATTTATGAGATAGGTGTGAACATTTAGGTGAGTGCTCTTTGTTTGTAGAGACCAAATGGGGGTTTTCACACATACCAATCGGTAGAGGTATGTTAGGCTAATATACATCCACTAGACGTCAAAAATGCTATATTTTCTTGTCTGAATGCAAACCAGCAACTTTGTAGCCACCACAAGGTGTTTAAAAATTGAACAAAATGAGCATCTTATTGTACAGTTTTTGTATTTGTAGTTTCCGATTTTATGTTCCCTCATTGTATGTTTAAAGTGTACATTTATGCAGTTTTTATTATTGTATTAGTATTATTGTATTAGTATTTTTGTATGTATAGTATTTTGTTTATTATTAATATTTTATCTGTAACAGTGTTCATCAGACTTTGGGAAATAATAATTTGTAGCAGAGATTACTATTGAGCTTACCTAGCATAGACAGAAGTATATATATATAGCATGTATAAAAAGGAATTCAGAGTTGCATCATCACCAAGGATAAGATGTAACTCAGCAGACTAGGGCATCTGGTAGCTGCATGAAGATTTCGGCTGCCAAGCCGCGGCAAGTGTGACGGGGTTCTGCAACCCTGAAGCCTGACAATGAGCAGATGTGTGAAAAGCTGCCACTTTGTGAGAGCTTGCAAAAGTGTGCTCAGCTCTGAGCTGAGAAGTCAAGGAGAGCCAAGGAATGTTGTACCTAATGACCTACCACATACCGGGCTTGGCTGTAGCTCGAGCTGCTGAAGATGCATCAGCGCTGATGGCAGCGTTTCTAAGAATGGCCATGCTTGGTCGACGAGCAGATGTGAGAATGATATTCAGAGAACTTGTTTTATTTTTAGAGGCAGACGGACACCTTCAAAAAGTTGAAGCCTGGTTATGAGAAATTCCTTGAATTTGCACATTTCGTTCCTTGACACCGTGAATGATTCCTTTGTTCTGTATTGTGTTTTTGAGGTGTGCCAGATGGGTTAATTGCCCCCTGGGCCATTTTGGCTTGAATTCCAGTGTGAGAAGCTACTTAAGCGTGCAAAAATTAGAGTCGCTGCTGCTTACAGGCGGCAGAAAGTATGACTGAAAGGGAGCTGTTCATTTTAACCGTAATTGCGTTTTTTGAAAATGGGACCCATTATTTTCCACATTGACAGTTTCGCCTAAAACTCTTCTCCTCCTTAAAGACTTAAATGAGGACACGAGATGCAAATGCATGCATGCATTCCCAATAAAAGAACAGATCTGAAGTTGACTACTTCATTGAAATGCGCCCAGTCTTTGGTGTGGGAATCCATTTAACCAAGCCATCGCTAACTCAGACAAACACATGGCTTAATTATGGACTGAATTAGCATCCCGCTTGCATATTTTGAGGTCTGCCCTGATGCATGTATTCACAGCCTTCCAACCTTTTCCCCAAGTTTGTGTTTGGTATGGCACTTCTAATGAGTCTCCCGGGGAAGCTGTTCCATTGATTTCCCAGTAGTCCCAGTTTTCCTTTTGAAATCCAAGGATGGCTTTTGGCATGTGTGAGAAGTACAAACTGTTGCTGTGATGTTCAGTGCTCATCCATTCCCCGGCAAATGTGCTCTCACTCCTTTTCGTGATGGAGAAACTTGTGACCAGCTGAAAAATCAATAGTCCTTCAGAGCGTGCTCAGACAATATAAATGCTATGGCGAGTGCGATATGCTTGAACTTCAAGGTTTCGCTATTTCTGTTTTCAAGAGACACACATTAACTCTATTCGGATAGAACAAATGCCAGGGGATCTGTCTTAATATGGTTTCATCCTGAAGATCATCTCAGGTCTGATGTATGGAGAGAACACTACAAGAGAAGGGAGTTCCTCTTTAAGTTATTGTATATCTGTTCTGCAACAGTCATCCACTGCAGATTGTCCTTGATTTATAGTCAGTTATGATATAAAACCTGGTGGTTAACTCACCATTGGCTCTTCAAAATATAGATTAAAATGTAATCCTGTGTATTGTTTTAGTTCATTAACTCTTTAACATTCTGCTCAACCATTTGGTAGAGCACATTCGATTCACTGTATCTTCAAGGTGTTAAACAACTCATGCTTTATAGTTCTATCTCTACCAATTGGTAGAGGTATGTTTGGTAAAATCATTCAATAGAGGTCACTACAAATGCAACATTTTCTTGTCTAAATGCAAACCAGCAATGCTTTGTAGCATAACAAGAAATAATGTATATATTTATCATAATATGTATATATTTACCATAATATGTCATCTCAACCATTTGGTAGAGGTGTATATAAAACATCGCTGTATATATTATTGTACCCTAACAGCAAAAATCTAAAATCAAGAGCTCCATTATGCATCTTCTAATGCTGAGGACTTATGTTGTGAACACAGCTACTCTGCTAGTTTGCTAATTAGCATTCGTTAGCATTAGCTAGTTAGCATTATTGGTTATGAATAAATCTACAAGCTCAGTAATTGTTAATGAAGCAAACATATCTAATGATGTACAAACAGCAAAGTTAGTTGTTTAGCGGTTACTGATCTGAACTTTTTTTGCCTTCAGTTGGTTTCAAAAGTATGTTATCAGATTAGCCGCATTTTTTAAAAAAAAATCTGTTTTTCCAAAGTGAGCCTCATGAGAACATCATCAAAAACTCACTGAGCAACAAACATCCCAGAAAAAAAAAAACCATGAAATAAGTGAGACTACTCAGAACTTAAATGTAGTCGAATATTAAACATGTATAAGATCTCAGCACACAAAATTCCAGAAAATGTTCAGTTCAAATTAAGAAATAGTTCAAAATGAGTGATGATGGGTAATAATGTTAATGGTAAATAAAAGCACATGCAAGCAGTTTCATATTTTGTGTTTACATTTTTTAGCTCTTTTCTGTGAAATCATAAAATAATTTTGAGGAGGTCAGCATGATGTGAAAATGCACTTTATTCCTCAGTGCCCATCAAAAAAACCTCATCGTTTCTCACGGCTTTTACTTCTGAAGAAAGAAAATGTTTTTATTTGCTCTTCTGGATTTCTGAGAGCTGGTTGTAACATTTCCAAGAATGGTGTTTTGGTGACATTGGCAAATGCTGCTATTTGTGGTATATCTGGTTGGGCTGGTAGCATTGGCATGACCTTAAATGACCTTTGACATGGCATGACCAGACATTGTTTTGCATGACATTGAATTTGTGACATAATAATGTTGGATTTTAAGATTTATTTATATATTTATTGACATTGTAAATGCCTTTGAGCCAGTGAATGCCAACATTTTTGTAGCCCTGGATAAAGTACATTTTACTGAGGCAACTACAGAGACCAAACATTTTAATGCACATTCCCTCTTTATTTACTGTATTAAATGATACATTTTCATGTACAGATATAGGATAAACAAACTCGTTTTATTTTAACTTAGAAAATCATTTTGACCACCGGTGTCCAAACTTTTGCATTATACTGTATGCTCTCCTGTTTATTTTGGCATTACACCAAATGAAAAGTCAAAATATAAGTAAGTAAAGCCAAATAAAAAGTCAGTGGATGTTCAGAAGGGCAAGGCCTGGGTGGCATCAACAGGAATATGTCACCAGAAGTTTGACTTTGATGCTGAAACCAAGAGTAGTATCATGATACTCAATACCACATCAATACTCTGGCTATAAATTAAAAACACTCATCGTTGTCTTTAACATCAAAAATAAGGCGGTACAGTGGTTGGCACGTTTGCTTCTCTGCGCTGAGGTCTTGGGTTCAAATCCTCATCTGGGTGGAGTTTCCATGTCTTCCTGTGTCTGCGTGGGTTTCACAGGTGAATTGGCTACTTTGGTGTATGTGTGTATGCCCAGATATATCTTGGCACTCTGTCTTGGGCCCCCCTAGTGCTCGATGCAGTCCTGCAGGATGGTCGCTTCCAGTTGATTGAGATGCTGTTCGTGATTGGCTGCTGCCAGTGTGTGATTGAGTTCTAGTTGTGCAAAAGGACTGTTGATTGTAAAGCATCTTTGGGCATTAGAAAGGTGCTATATAAGTACAGTGGTACCCCTACTTACAAGCATCCCCACTAACGAGTATTCCAGGTAGCAAGTCGATATCTCGGAATATTTTTGTTCCAGGTAACGAATAAAATTCCAAGTAACAAGTAGCGTAAATTAGTTCAAGTATGCCAACTGCTAGGGGCGCAGTCGAAAATGCATCCAGCTAACGAGCAAACCAGCTAACGAGCTCGGCTCCTGCACGGATTAAACTCGTAAGTAGGGTTACCACTGTATAACATTTAAACAAATGTTTATTTAATAGAACACAGACACATTATTACAGGAACCTGTTTGCAGAAAGTATTGAAAGTTAAGTGTATAGAATTGACTGCCATTCTTGGTCGAACTCTAGACGCAATTAAACATTATAACCACGGAGGTCTCCAGAACGTTTTATTCCAGGAGGAGTCCATCACAGACTGAGAGAGAGCTCAGTGGTGTTCTAGTTTAACTCCTGTCACATCGTTTATCGCCGCTCTCGATCCATCACCAGGTGCCGTGACGAATGCAGCATCAACACTTTCCACTCATGGCTGGCTAGATAAAGAAGTCAGCCTGGCCAGGCCAATATGTTTGCTCTTTGTATGCGGCTGGAGCAAACAGCAAGAGAGTGACACAAACAAGGGAGGCGGAGAGCTTTCGGCAGCAAGAGCCCCTTCGTAATTAGCGGGGAGACTTCTCACAGAGCTCTCTGATGAAGTGGCACTGCTCTCTCTCATAGATCCACAATGTCTGAGTGGGCTTTTAATGATAAATAGAAGTGACTCGTTTGCAGTGCTGTGCTCATATGTTTGCATGATCTTTAATAGATTAGGCTGTTCAGGGATTCATTTATGGGAGCAAAACCAGGAAACCTTGGAACGTTTAAATGATAGGTTTGAAAGATCAGACTAATCTGTTATTCGTTTTAATTGTAAAGAAAAGACTTCAAGGACCCATTCATGGACAACAGTCATATTTGGATATTTGGATTTCAATTAACAAAGTATACAGCGCAACACCCATTTTAACATTATATCCTTTTAAGTTTGGGTATCTGGAGTGTCTACCAACTCCCAATCTCTGAAATAAGAAAACAAACAGCAAAGGTAGCTGATGTTGGGGTGGTAGCTGATGTTGTAGTTCCGTTAGGGAGGCTTTACCACCCTAGGCCCCCTCGAGTGACACTTAGGCTCTGTATAGGCAATTTTGGAGTGGTGCTGCACCAGGTGGCAGCGCACCTCGTCAAAGGGTAGAGTGCCCTTGAGGTAAATTTTATTTATTTTCATTTTTCATTTCTCCTTTTGTGTGCAGTGGAACCGTGTGTGCACCACACCATTCCACCTCTGCTGCACTTATTCATCCCTGGCTGCGAGATTTCTAGTTTGTTTAGTGTTTTGAGGTTGTTTTTACTTTATTTTTTAGTTGCTGCTCCCCTCTCTGCTTTTCAGTCCTACCCGAAAGCATAGTATGCAAGTTTTTTCCTAAAGTGAAGCTGCGAGCCAGAGGACGGAGTCAAGTAGGGACAGTGACAGTATCTTCCAGATTTAAAACTGCACTATTTTTTAGAAGGGACTGTTAAGCTGTATAGTTTTTCTGCATCCAGTTGGTGTGAAATATCTTTTTCAGTTGCACAACACAACAAACAGAAACATAAACTTAAAATATGGCCACGCTTTCGTGGCTGGAAATAGATGGGCCTAATTAAGAGTACTTCATCACAACAGAGAAACACACAGCAGGGCTGGCTGAAGGATGGCATATTGCACAGCAGTGGAGGCAGTCTTGCTTCAGCCGAGCGAAGAGCTGCCCGATGCTCAGTAGGAATGAAAGAAGCTGTGGCGCAAGTAGGGACAGGAAGGGAAAAGTGAGTTCAACTTAAAAGCAGCGCCTAATGAAAGGATCCTCCCATAACGTCCTTTATAATTGCATTTTAGATGACATGAAATGCATCAGTGTGCTTCATGCTGTGGCTCAGCAGCACTACGTTCATGCTAAGACTGCTCATTACTCACATAATCGCCTGAAATAAACTCAATATCCAGCTTCTGATCTTTGGATGTGACAGCAGAACAGGGTCTTTAAAGTAGAGATGCACAGCTTGTTGTTTACAAGAGCTGATTTTGTGAAGTGTTCATCAGTCAAAGCCACAAACATCCTGTCTGTGGCATCTGGACGAGTCTTTAGTGGAACCATAATGACCGTACCTGCAGACTGGAGGTTTGAGTGATATTCAAAAACAAAAGTCTGTGCAAACTTTCTGTAACCTTCATAGGTCCTGAAAGATCCACTTCACTTGAAACAAGTGGAGGACCTCTGTCGAAAAAAGCCTATCCTAAACTTTTAGTCTAAACTAGACTTCTAGTTTGTACACAGGAGGCTTTTTATTTGATAAGCTTTTTTAAATAAAAATTTGGCTTTATTTACAAGTGCAGTACCAGTTTTGCCCGTGTAGAATATAAACTAAACAGATGTGTAAGTCATGTAAGGCTCTCTGTACACGATTGTTGACAATCTCACAAACTCAAAAATTTGGGGTCATCCACTGGACGTTTATCATGAGCTTTATTTCAGACAAACAGGATTTTTTCTAGATTTTTCAAGACTGTGAATCCACAAACACTTCTGCTTCAGATACTCAGTCTTCTATGGTAGAAGGTGAGACAGAACTGTCATCACTTTTTAGCTCAGGGTTGGTGTCTCTGAGAACTTGTTGACAGTGAGTTTATGGGCTTTAATACAGCTGTTCAGACATACTGTAGTTGAGGATGTTTACGAACTAATATCTCCTATTCTAGTGATTAATAGTGTTTATTGAGGCTGTTTATGGACTAATATCTCCTATTCTAGTGGTCAATAGTGTTTATTGAGGTTGTTTACGAACTAATATCTCCTGTTCTAGTGATTAATAGTGTTTATTGAGGATGTTAACGAACTAATATCTCCTATTCTAGTGATTAACAGTGTTTATTGAGGTTGTTAACGAACTAATATCTCCTATTCTAGTGATTAATAGTGTTTATTGAGGATGTTTATGGACTAATATCTCCTATTCTAGTGATTAATAGTGTT
>BRDA01034644.1:26396-41337 GCA_036984385.1 Crenuchus spilurus | reverse complement strand
ATTGAGGCCTTTCGGCATAAACCTTCGTTGCAGGCTTTATCTACCTGTCGTAAGTCTGATTTGGTTATGATAGCAGATTTTTATGAGATATCCTTACCTAAGTCAGCGTCTAAACAGGTAATTTTAGGAGTGGTACAGGAGGGATTAATTTCAGCTGGTGTATTAGGCACTGAAGTAGTTGGTTCAGAATCAGGATTAACTGCTGCTGCTTTTGATCCGCCGGTGCCTTCATCTTTTGAACAAAATCCTGTTGTACATCCTCTCATTGGTTTGGGTACTGAAGATCTCAAGTTGGCGATTACACTGAGAGAACTTGAGCTACAGGTTAAACGCCAAGAACATGAAAATCTGCTGTTGCGTCTTAGACAGAGTGGGAGTGTGGATGCACGCGCGGCTGGAGAGAGTCCTGCGCGTCCCGCTGTTGTGTTTCAGCCTGCTCAGTCTTCAGTAGTTCCACCTATTGGTTCTGCTGCCTCGTTTTCGTTTGCTTCAGGGGAGAACCCTAGAGATTTTGATATTAGCAAACAGATTTGTTTGGTGCCCATATTTAGAGAGACTGAAGTCGATTCATATTTTGGTGCTTTTGAACGTATAGCTGGTGCTTTGCGTTGGCCGAGAGGGGTTTGGCCGCTGTTGTTGCAGTGCAAACTTACTGGGAAGGCGCAGGAAGTTTGTTCAGCGTTATCTCTTGAAGATTTAGAGTGTTTTGTTTATTGTTTTGGCCTGAGGTCACCCTGAGTGAGAACATCCTGTTGTGATTAATGGGTTGATTTGAGCCAATTAGAAAATAAACCCGTGTTAAACATACTTGAGTGTGTTGTGGTTGTTAGTCTGAGGTTGAGTGGGTGCTCACTTAAAACATCTTTGTTGCGTCTTCCCCTAGAGGACGTAACAAAATATGTAAGATGTCCATCCTGCATCCACACCTCCTGTAACAACCTCAAAGGACCACGAACTGTATGTGCAAACACTAAATCTGCCGAACTAAAACCTAATGACTCCTGAGGAGTTTCACGGACAGCAAATAAAAGCAATGGAATACTGAGGCTCTACTGACTGGCCGTCCAGCAGTAAAGAAGCACCAGCTATTAATAAAACCAGGAAGTGAAAATGAAGCCTGTACACTACACACCTGAGTCAGGTTCTAAAACGGAGTGTCTGATGAGGAAGTCCAGCACCACCATGGCACAGTTAGGCTTAAACTCATCTCCCACAAGCAGCTCCTTCACCTACACACACACACACACTTTACTCATATACAACAAAAAGTACTAAAAACATTTCTAATTCATATTCAATAGGTACACATGGATATCTACACTCACTGTCCATTTTAGCAGCTCCACTGAACACACATGTGCACTTTGTCACTCCGTAGTTCTACAGTTACAGGCTGTAGTCCATTTTACAATCCACTGTAGTCTATCGATTAGTCTCTTTTCAGCAGTCAGGACCACCACAGAGCAGGTATTATTTGGATGGTGAATCATTCTCAGGACAGCAGTTACACTAACGTGGTGCGGCTCCCCAACACATCACTGAAAGTTACATTTTCATTTGGACACCAAGTTCCCAGAGTCTGGAGGAAGATTAGAGAGACACACAATCCAAGCTGCTTGAGGTCTAGTGTGAAGTTTCCACATTGTGTGATGGTTTGGGGAGCCATGTCATCTGCTGGTGTTGGTCCACTGTGTTATATCAAGTCCAAGGTCAGTGTAGCCGTCTACCAGAACATTTTAGAGCACTTCATGATTCCCTTTGTTGACAAGCTTTATGGAGATGCTGATTTCTTCTTCCACCAGAACTTGGCACCTGCCCCCACTGCCAAAAGTACCAATATCTGGTTTAATACCCACAGTATCACTGGGCTTGCTTGACCAGTAAACTCACCTGACATAAACCCCACAGAGAATCTATGAGCTATTGTCAAGAGGAAGCAACACCAGACCCAACAATGCAGACGAGCTGAAGGCCGCTATCAAAGCAACCTGGGCTTCCATACCACCTCAACAGTGTCACAGGCTGGTCACCTCCATGCCACGCTGCATTAATAGAGTAATTCATGCAAAAGGCGCTCCAACCAAGTATTGAGTGCATATACTGTACATACTGTTCAGTAGAACAACATTTATGTATTAAAATCATTTATTAAATTGGTCTTATATAATATTCAAATTTTTCGAGATATTTACTTTTGGGTTTTCATTGGCTGTCAGCTATAAACATCAACATTAAAATAAATACCTGAAATAGATCACTGTGTGTAATGAATCTATATACGAATTTTACTTTATTTTTATTTTTAGTTACTGAAATAAATTCACTTTTCGATGATATTCAAATTTTCTGAGCTGCACCTGTATATGTTTAAACAATAAATGAAATATCTTGGGTTATTACTGTCTGCAAAGAATTCAAAGACAGCATTATTTTTACTTATATTTTCCACACTGTTTCAACTTTTTCTGATTTGAGGTTATAGAAGTATACAATTTACCTTCTCTATAGGGTAGAAGTAAAAGTCCTGCACTTCTCCATCCCCGATTTGAGGTCTGAACTCTCTGGGTAGCTCCAAATCAAAAACAAACTGGCACTCAGGAAACACTCCATCATTGTCTTCATATGTGTAGCTGCAGAGAAGCAGGAATAGAATAATAGTAACAACAATAATAGTAATAATAATAATAATAATAATGAGAATGAGAACATGTTTATATAGCTGTTTCACAAACTCTGACAATGAGAAAATATGCATGACAAAGAAAGTTGTTCTGTAAGCACATACAAAAGTATGCACCTTCTATAGAGAACAAACTTCTGCACATTTTAATGCACAAATACTCTTCATTTAACAAATGTAACAAAATGGGGCCTGTACAAATGTTATGGTACCTATGTTTTATTTTTCCCAATGTGTTCAATTCATATAATAGAATATGTGCACTGAAATGTGTCCCCATAGAGGTGAGCAAAGGTGGAACTTAATTTCGAAAATGTCATTGGACTAGAGTCTAAATTTTTATTTACAACTGAACCTCTGTGGCTGTTTATCAGAATGAGAGATGAAGAACTAATCACAGTTAAAACCAGCATGTAATATGTTTTGTTTTTAACATATAATATTTATAATCCTCACATCTGAAAACAGTGTGCAGTGTACCTGATGGTTCCTACAGGTGTCGCTCTCTCTGACAGTGATGGAGGGATACACGCCTCTTCCTCACACTCTTTCACGAGAGTGTGTTTAACACTGCAGCCAACCGCAAGACCACCAGCTGCCTAAAAATGTATTTGTGTAGGGTGAATTAAGAGTGATTGGGACATAAGGTCGAATGGGACAGTACAGTTATATAAGGCTTATTTTTTAGGTAAAAGTAAAAACATTTTGCTGTGTCTTACTGTGAAACCACATCATCGAAATGGTACACTTATTGGTGTAATATCATATTATTCAGCAGGTCAAACACAAGGCACAAATTAAAAACTGCCCCAATTACCCTCAATTTCCTCCTAACACTCAGTTTAGTGTAAGCCTGAATGTAGAAAGGTGAGGTAGGACAGTGTCATTTTTTCAGTTTTGGTGTCTCCTACAAGTTGACAGTGAGTTTAAGGCTCTACTACAGCTGTTTATTCTCCACCAGACGTTTAGCATCATGGCACTGTACATGTTGTTTTAAAGTTCTGATTTATTCATACAGTGCAAAGGGTCTGAAATAGGGATGCACCCAAAATGAAACCTTTGGCTGAAAATCAAATATGGTTCCTCATTTATATAAATCATTATAAAATTAGCATCTAAACTACTTCCCAAAATAAGTCTTGTAGTTAGTCAGGAATTAATATCTATATTTTAATAATCTGGAAGAAAAGCAGAATTTTGAATGTCAAAGGAGTGTCCAGTATCAAACTAACTTTACCACAGTAAAGTTACACTCTGACTCACGTCTGCAGCTGGGAACTAGAAAAAGGTATCGGTGTCATTAAAAACCTCATTGTTTGGTATAAATTATTCTGTCTTTTCCCTTATAATATTACATTTTCCAAATATTCAGCGCATCCCTAGTTTGAAACAATATTACAGAGGAATTTATTTGTTTAAACTAAAGTGAATGGAACTGAATAAACAGATTAACAGCAAAAATTTGACACTGATTTGTTTGTCATAGGCCGTGCATCTGACGATTCTATATACTGCTTTTATAATCTTTTATATTCTGCTGCTGCAGTTTCTTTATTTAGGTTGTTCCATCATCTCCTTTCTCTCTCATCCTCTCAGAAAATAAGCTGCACATGTTCATTTTTGCTGTTGTTCCGGTTATTTTTCTTCTGTTATTGTTGCTCAATATTGGTGAAGCTTGTGTCATCTTCCTGTATTTGGTCTGAAAGTCTGAACCTTCTAGAGAAGTGTTTTCACACTGCACACAAACCGGACCATGGTTCAATAGACCAAGACCACCTCTTTTGGTTGGACCAAATATTGCTCCTTTGGTCCGGACTGTGGTCCGTGGCCCCTTTCACAGCTGCTATTTTAGTTTGGACCAAACAGTGTAGGTGTGAAAGCACCCTTAGACATTGATGTGTGTGTTGTTACCAGGTTGTCCAGCTTTCCCGGGTAAGTCTGTTTAGTTTTTGATCTTCTGGCCACCCACATGCTTAGATCTCCATTTCCATCCCGACTGAATCCATTAACATGGACACCATACCGCTTCACTCCAAACAGACCTGAAATAATATAACAATAATTACTCGCTGGCTGTTGTGATATTTACTGTGAAAAAATATCACTGTTCACAAGTTCATTCAACAAAGGTAAATTGCCATACTTTTATTCAGTATGTCTAAAAAGTCATAGTCATAGATCAAGCTTTTTTGTTTTATATTGATTTTGTCTGAACAGCAACTCAAACTCAAAATGGAAACTCCACCCAGACGGGGAATCAAACCTGAGACAACTATGTAATTACACAAAAGTGTTCAGAAATTATTGTTTGCCCTGGTTATTGTACAATTCGGTTATAAACTTTTCCCTGGGAAATTTTGTCCCAGTTATGTTCATCCGCCTGGTTTTTTTAGGTGTGCCCATGTGACTCGCTGCTAATTTTGGGAAAACAAAGCATCCACCCACGCGGTTGTAGTTCATTCTGGCAAAACCACCCACAAAGGCTCAAAAAGCACCCAAATAGGGGCTCCGAGTGGCTCAGCTGGCAAAGACGCTGTCACTATGACCCGAGGATCGCGAGTTCAAATCCTGGTCATGCTGTCTGCCATCAACAGCCGAGGCCCAAGAGAGCAAAAATTGGCAGTGCTCTTTCTGGGTGGGTAGATGGCGCTCTCACTCTCTCTATCACTTTCACATTGCAATGTCTGCTGGCTCAGGCGTCTACTGATTGGTCCAATCGGAGCTGGGGACCCTGTGTGCCTTCCTCCGAGCGCGTTAGGCTCTCCAGTGATGGTGTAACAGCAGTGGTTCGAAAAAGAAGCGGTGGCTGCTTCACATGCACCGGAGGAGGCTTGTGCTTGCCTGCACCTTCCTAGAGTCAGGGAAATTGCAAAGTGATGGGGAGAGGCCTAACGGACGGGGTGGGATAATTGCCTACCACTACATTGGGAAGGGGTTAAAAATGGGCAAAAACCTAGAAATAAATTATTTTTAAAAAGCACTAGGGGTGTGTATCTGTCCAATAAATGACTATCCGATATGTATCTCGATTCATGTGGCACGATACGATTCAGAAACGATATATTTTAAATTGGACCGATTCGATTTGGTTAGATTCAATTCAGTACGATTTCGATACGATTTGGTTCAGTATAATAGGGTAGGAAATAATATGAGTTACTTGTTTAAAATATATATTTTTACATTGATTCAACATAAGTTAATACTAAAATGTGTTTTTGCATTCAAATAGATTAATGAAATACTACAGAACTAGTATAGTTGTATTTGACATGTGAATTCAGAAACAGTAAAATACTGTCACATTGGGATGTGGTACCGTGGCTCCAATGTTTTAAACAAGTCCCCAAAACCCTAATTTTCCACCACACAGTATGATCTTAAGTCTTTGACAATGAACCAGGTTACTGAAGCCGTTATTACTTTTGCTCTAGCTGAGTTGTGGTTGAGTTTTGGCTGAAAGAAGCCCTGTTTTTCTGTGGTGCTAGCAGTGCTATGCTAGCATCCTCATCACCACTTTCCTCATGTCGTCTCACCAAATCTTTTCTGCTCTTCATTTAAAGACCAAACTTCTTCCAAACTTTAGATTTTAAGCTTGGCAGAGCATTGTATACATGTGCGACAGACATGTTTGTCTTTCAAACGTGACTGTGACAAGTATCGCGACAGTTAATGAGAGACCAGGGTTGCCAGGTCCAGCAAAAATATCCAGCCCAAAGTCAGTCTAAAACCAGCCCTTCAGAAGCTTGAACTAGCCCAAAATATGCATGTCACACGTTTGAAGCAAATGACAAAACAACTATGAGTGTACGACTTACTATTTTGTTTATAAGGGATGTATTATGTAATTAATAATATGGTAACATTAGTGTTTATTAGTTCTTTTATAACAGTTTTATATCCAAGTCAAGAACATTTAATAGTAACAATTAGCCAAAAAAAGGAACTGACATTTCACATGTGCAGTATTTGCAATATGCCTTGTTCTCGTCTTAAGAACACTTTTAATCCATTATATCAAACCCTTTTCTTCTTCCCAGTCCTTGCAATACCCGTATTTCCCCCATTTACCTGGCATATTAGCTAGCGACTGTCTTCTCTTCACCTTCTGTGTGTCTATGTGTGTGTGTATGTCTGTCTGTCTGTCTCTCTCTCTCTCGCTCTCCTTTTCACGCTGTACTTCCTTATGTTGTTATGTTCTCCTCATTCTTATTGTTGCATTTAATCTTCCAACACCTACTTTGCTTGTTGTTTTTTGGTGGCCGCGGTAACTTTTAAAAGTAGCCCAAAAAGCTGCACCCACCTCGCTTTAATTTTCACCCACGACTGGATTTTCAAACAAAGCCCAAAACCGCGAACCTGGCAACCCTGTGAGAGACAGCGCGTGCGAGAGCGTGCGGGCAAGCAGCAGAAGCACATCAGTAACACTAAACCAATTGACAGCTATGTAATTGGGCCATCGGCCAGTTCATTTTACAAATAGACCAATTCAGGGGTCCAAGTACCGATGCACTCACATCGTTTAAGTCAAAATCGGTCTTCTGATTCAAATCGGTTATTTTTTACACCCCTAAAAAGCACGCAAATAATTACACTCAAAACAAACTAAAACACGTCACACAAAAACAATGGCATGTAGCGCTACTGCCTGAAAATGGGTGCAAAAACAAAGCGTTCGAGAATGGGTGTACAAAACAAAGGCTGCTGGCTGAACCACATCGGCACTCTCTAAAACAGGGTGTAAACCTGTAAGAGTGATGTTAAATGTTCATTTATCCATTTCATTAGTCTTTTGTATTTATTTCTCATCGTTTTCTGTCTGTAAAACTATAGCTATTTTATATAAGATGTATTTTGTTAAAATTGTTTCTGGAACAGATTAATTGGATTTACATTATTTCTTATGGGAAGTATTGCTTCAGTTATCCTTGGTTTCAGTTATCAACAGACACTTAGAACAGATTAATGATGAAAAGTGAGGTTTCACTGTAATTCCCCTTTAAAGCTGAGAATGATGTGATTATGCCATGAAACTCTCAGTGTATGTGTGCAGATGGGGCATTTACTTGTTGCTGCTCGCTCCATGTGCATCAGCGGGGTATCGCAATACATTGGCATCACTGGATACTTCTGTGTGTAATATAACAATGAGTTCTGTAGGACTGTGTAATACTTTACTATGTGAATAAGGTGAGAAAATAATAAATAAATAAATACACAAAGCCTAGCATATTTGTATAGCTCATTAAATATGTACTCAGATTCTCTATAATATACATTATGTAACTTATTTATCAATGTAATGGTATTTTGTTATTGAAATTAACACTCACACACACACACACACACACACACACACAGGTACGTGAACCTGACCAAATGTACAATGAGTGTAATTAAATAAAAGCTTTATTTTAAAACTGTTATTTGTGACACACGTCTTCACCTCATCTCTCCAGCCTGTCAGGCAGTTAAATGCTGCTCCATCTCTGAGCTCCTGCAGAACTGCCTCCAGGGCCTTTGACCTCCTCTCTAAAGAGTCCAGCTCTGAACGCAGAGAAACAGCGCCACCGTGTGGAGGACAGAAAACTTCAGGGAAACGGCCGAGGACGGGCACCACATTAGGCGGAACCCAGCCCACGTGCTGCCCCGCAACCTCAAACCGCAGACAGCGTTCTAAAGTAGAGCCTGGAAGAGACTGACCAACAACAGCAGTCAACAAACGAGACTAAACATATAACCTTTACTTAGTAAAACCCTCAAGTCCACCTTAAACAGTGCAGGTGGAAAGGAGGAGTTCAGCCCATCTGCCAAAAACAAGGAAGTCATTCAGGCACAATTCCACCTTCAAGAGCCGTGTTTACATGTAACAGTGACAGTCACACACCCGGTAAATAAAAGCTGTTCATCCGGCGCAGCAGCTGCAGTATTTTTTCAGACCAGGATCCCATAATGAGTGCAGGATTTACTCTTATGACTTAAAACATATCAGTAGTCCAATAAAAGAAGTCTAGCTGCAACTCATGGCAGGCGCCATGTCTATGGCTTGAGCGTGACTGAACAAAAAGCTGTAAGTAGCTGCAGTTACATTTTACAGCCAGCAGGTGTCGACAATTTACAGGAGGAAAAATTACAGGCACATGTAATTTACCCTGGTAGTCAGGACAATTTTGGGCTACACATATCACACACGCACGCACACACACACACACACACACACACACACACACACACACACACACACACACACACACACACACACACACACACACAGTGAAATGATGAAAGTCCATTTGCATTTCATGAAAAAAAAAACTCACTAAGAGCTATATAATAGGTAATAATACCTCATTATTGCTGGAGAAGCAGTTAGCAAATAAGTCTCTACATATGTAGTCTTTCAGAAGCAAATATGGGCAAAGATTCACCAATTTGCAAAAAACTGCATAAAAAAATGTGGAACCATTTCAGGAAAAAATGTTCTATAATACACATAGATAATATAATCAAATGAAAGTCCATGTGTGTAAGGTACAAGGCAGATGGTCAATACTGAATGTTCATGATCATTGGGCCCTCAGAGGGCACTGCATTAAAAACAGGTATGATTCCATACCGGAAATCACTGCATGGGCTCAGGAACACAGTTTGCCGTGCAGTCCACAAATGCAAGTTAAAGCTGTATCATGGAAAGAGGAAGCCATATGTCGACACAATTTTGAAACACAAATGTTTTCCAAAAGCCAGTTTAAAATGGGCTGAAGCAAATAAATAAATAAATAAATAAATAGTTCAGGGGTCAGATCAATCAAAATGTGAAATTCTTTTTGGAAACCGCCAATGCTGTTTCCTATGAACTCAAGAGGAGAGGGACCATACAACACAGTTCAAAAGCCTGCATCTTTGATGTTATGGGATTGCATTAGTTACTATGTGGGCAGCTTACACACCTGGAAAGGCAGTATCAGTGCTGAACAGAATATAGAGGTTTTAGAACAACATGGTGCAATCAAGACAATGCTTAACCACAAACTGCATCCATCACAACAGCATAGAAGAGTCCAGTTGCTGAACTGTCTTCTCTGCTGTCCAGACCACATTTGTGACATCATTAAATGAAGAAAAAAAATTTGGCAAAGACCCTGATCTTTTGAACAGCTAGAATGCAACAGCAGACAAAAATGTGAACATTTTTCTCCTAAAACTCCAGCAATCAGTCTCATCGCTTCTCAGACATTTACAGACTGTTGTTAAAAGAAGAGGTGATGCTACCCAATGGTAGACATGGTCCTGTCCCATCTTTTGTAATCCCAACATTATTAAATATCTCAGAGGATGAGGGAAAAAACTCAGAGATGGTCCATCCAGATTTATGTTTACAGCATTTAGCAGACACTCTTATCCAGAGTGATGTACAACAGTGCTTTATTTCCATAAAGAGAATCATCTCAACTAACAAACAGGTTGGAGTCCAAACTACTCTTCAATTCAGACACTGTTCACCATCACTAATACCTAGGAAGAAGGAAATATACACAATTATACACAATAAGAGCATAACAATGCTTTACAATAAGAGATGTAAGCTAGATGGTGATCCAGATGGTGATGACCCCATATAAAAGACACAATTACCCCAGGACCCCATGTCATTTTATTCCAGTCAGAATAGGTCTGCATTCCATTCCACAGGGTCCCTAGAAGTGCCCTTGTATTCCTTACATGTTATGTGGCACCTCACATGCTTTTCAATCAAACTGCAAAAGTAGAATAAAAATAAAATAAAAGCAAATAAAATGGGGTGGCACGCTGGCACACTGGTTAGCACCTTTGCCTCTCACTGCTGTGGTCTTAGGTGGAGTTTCCCTGTTCTCTCTGTGTCTGTGTGGGTTTCCTCCCACAGTTCAAAAACATGGAGGTCAGGTGAAATGGTTACTCTAAATTACCGTGGCATGTGAGTGGCCAGCTATGGACACATTACTGCCCTGTCCTGACTGTAGTTAGATAGATGTATGCTCTGCCCAATGCCCAGTGAAGAGGTAGGTGATCTCACTGAGACCATCACCAGGATTAAGCAGTAAAGAAGATGGATGGACAGATGAATAGATATATAAAATGGGTAAAAAAAAAAAATGAAGTAATCAAATAATGTAAGTCAATTTGATTCCATCAACTTTCCTTTGTTCTGTACTTTATATTGATATAATGATTGACCCACTGGTGCATGATGTCATCAACAAGTTATGTCTCATTACAATGACATGAACAAGGACGTCGATTTCTAAAACCACTTAGTATCCTCTTTTCTCACATATTTTCCTTGTTTCCTCAGAGGGAGAAATAAGATATGACAAAATAAGGCAAGAAAAGAAAAAACAGATTGCCAAACTGAACCTCAGCTATTCTAGACAACTCCATTGACTATAAAGCCACAGTTCATTATATAGTTACTGGTGTTTCTTGTTCAGAAGGCTGTAAAATAAAACGTATTATACAGTCTGTGGTTTAGAATGGTGTTAATGTGTAAGTTTAGTAGTAATGAGTAAAGAACTGAAGTGTGAGTCAAATACAGACCTTAGTTTAAGGTAGGTATATACTCCCAAAAGTCCATTGGCTTCCATGCAATCTTTCAAGCATGATATCTCTGGTATTTTTTAAGATTTCTCTTTGATTTTTGGAGTACTGATACTTTATATATTTCTTTATGGGATGATCTCAGCATTTTTTGATCAAACTTTTGTAAGTACTAGATTAGCAGGCTTGAATATTTAATTAGGTGCAAAAAAATGACAAAAATGGAAACTTGTCTTTATCTTCAATATGTTTCATCTGTATTTCATTTCCTTCCATCAGGACATGAGTTTATTGGATATAAATAAAAGTCCAAAAAATAAAGTCAAAATCTTTAGTGGTTTTTGAGATATACTGTTTAGAAAATACATAACTTTCTGCCTCTCGGTGGCCATATTGGATGCTAATTTGCATAATTTATGCTAATTATGTAACCTAGGAATTATTTGCCATTTACTGATTCATATGGTTCAAAAAAACATTATGAATCATTTAATGTTAGACATTTTAGTTTGGAAGTATATGCCTACCTTAAGGGGTTGTGTAAAATGGTAAAACACATAAAAGCTTTCTGATCATTTTCATGGCTTAGAGCTGACTTATGTCCGAGGGAAAAGAGTAGTGTATAAAAAGCCAATGTGTCAGTATTTAACTCCAGCAACTCTGAATCAGACATTGTGTATTTATTAAAGCTGTGTTTGTTTGTGTGTGTGTGTGTGTGTGTGTAGACCATAGACTGTAAATAAGAACAGTTCTTATATACAGTCTATGGTGTAGACGTCTCGACTCACCATAGTCCTTTCATGAGCTGTATACAGTGTGTAGAGTACCAGTCAAAAATTTGGACATTCAGTGCTTTTTCATGATTTAAAAATGTTCTGCATTGTAGATTAATACTAAAGTCATCCAATCTATGAATAAATACATATGTAATTATTTAATAAACAAAACAGTGATAAACTAACCAGAATATGTTTATATTTTACATTCTTCAAAGTAGGCACCTCTTGCTTAGATGCCAGCTTTCTTGGCATTTTCTCAGTCAGCTTTATGAGGTAGTCACCTGGAATGGCTTTCAGTTAACAGCTGTGCCTTGTCAAGAGTTCATGACTTGCATTTATTGTCCTTTTAATGTGTTTGAGGCATCAGTTGTGTGCCTACTTTGAAGAATATAAAATTTAAAACATATTTTGGTTTGTTTAACACTTAAGTTTACTACATGATTCATTGTGTGTTCCTTCATAGTCTGGATGACTTCAGTATTAATTTACAATGTAGGAAAAAAAGAAAAACATTGAATGAGAAGGTGTGTCCAGACTTTTGACTGCTACTGTAAAGTCTGTTCAGTCCTTTTGGATTTCATAGCCTCTGGATTTCAATTAGCACTTCCTTAAATAATTAAAGGGACTCTGCAGCATTTTTAGCACATTGTCAGTTACAAATGACAGCTTTTAGGATCCTTTGTATTCATGACAATCATTGTCTTCTAATTAATCAGTTGATTAAAACTGACTAGATCAGCACTTCCTGCTGTGTTAGACATCTAAGGTAGAAGACAGCTTCACGATTGTTTTTTTTAAAGCTATAGAGTAAGTCTTCACTGTCTCGTTAATCACATTGACTAGTGTCTTTGACTTTAATTATTATCTGGATGTAGATTGAATGGGTTGAGAGACGTTTTGATAATGTGTTTTTCACAGAAGTGACTGCACCATTTATTGTCATTGTTGTTGTTGTTAAGTCAAGTCCTAGTGACCATATAGAACATGTATCTTCAGAACATCATGTCTTCTGTTTGGGTCCTTAGGTTTCTTAATGATTAATCCATGATTCCTCTTATTGTATCCATTCATCTTGTTGTTGGCCATTTTTTTCCTCTTTTACCTTGAACTGTTCCAGCATTACTCCGAATCTTCTCATCATGTATCTAAAATAAAATAGTTTCAGTTTGGTTATCTGGGCTTCTAGTGAAAGGTGAGGTTTGATTTGGTTGGCGATCCATTTATTTGTTTTCTTTACCATCCAGGGTGCTCTCAAAGGTCTGACTCTTAAAAAGTCATCAAAATTCTTCCTGTTTGCTTTTTGACTGTCCAGCTTTTGGACAATTCTAGTCTTTGAACAGTCAAACTGTCACATTTGAAGATCTTTTTCAGTTTCTTCATTTTTGTTCTGCTGAATGTCAGTCTGTGTCGTATTTTTTGGGGTATATATTTGCCCATATGTCTCGATACATTATAAAAACAAACAATATTGACATGCCTGGTTCTACACTTTGTGTGTGTGTGTGTGTGTGTGTGTGTGTGTGTTAAATTCTGTATGTTGTACATGAACACAAGAAAGAAACTGCTGTATTTACTGTGAGCGGTCAGCTGAGGTCACTTATGTAACTGAATCATGATTGACAGCAGAGTACAGGAAGGGCTTATATAGAGATCATGTTTACATATTTTTCCACTTACCTCAGATGTAATTAATCAGCCAAGACAATTTTCATTTGTAGTTTAGAAGTGGAGAATTTAGTCTTACTGTTTGTTAGCAGTATTAGACTCACAGCTCTAGTCCTAATCTAAAGAAGCAAAATTTGGACTCCAAACATTTCTTGGCTGACCATCCAGGACCTAAACAAGTGTTTTCTATCACAAGAAACAACGAAACTTAATGAAACAAGTCTTTTTTAAACAAGCACTTTTAAAACCAAGCAGATTTGAGCTGATAAAGATGACTCAGTTCTGTGTGCTGTATAATGGGCTGTAATTTGGGCCTAATTTGTCCTTTTTTAGCTAAAAGCCATTAGACAGGAAGCTGTAGGAGAGATGGCTATTTACACATTTAAAACTGTTCTCTTTTTTCAGTTCTTTGGTGTTTTATTTTGGAGTGAATAACAGGAAGTTTGTGTTCGTAGGATGAGCTAATCATGTTCAGTGTGGGAAGTAAAAACAGAAGCAGCATGTTTATTAATGCGTCTGGAAAAACACTCAATACAGACAAATGTTTACAAAGAAAAAATATACCACTTTTTGTCATGACTGAACTAACATCACCCTGCAGTCTTTTACTCATCAACAGGTACAAGATGTCATTATAAAATCAGGCAGACAAGGCCTGGTGGTTAAGCATCTGGTTTTGTGACTTGAAGATCACCGGTTCGATCCTCAGATAGGTTATGACTGAAGTTCCCTTGAGCAAGACATCTAACCCCCAACTGCTCCCTGGGTGCCATAAATAGGGCTGCCCTACATTAGTATGTGTGTTTCACTGCACAGATGGGTTAAATGCAGTGGTCAAATTCCACTGTGTGCAATCACATTGGCAAAGTTGAATCTAATATTATACTAACGAGCAAACCAACTAACGAGCTCGGCTCCTGCACGGATTAAACTTGTAAGTAGGGTTACCACTGTATTGGTACCTTTATTATAAAATGTATTTTAATATGTTTTTGCATTTTATCATATCCTTTGAAAAATCAACTGGCCCTTGCATTTTCTGAACATTTTATAATAAAGGTACCAATACAGTGGTAACCCTATTTACGAGTTTAATCCGTGCAGGAGCCGAGCTTGTTAGCTGGTTTGCTCGTTAGCTGGATGCATTTTCCCCATAAGAATACATGTAAAAAGTCAAAATGTACATAAGAATACCCCTTTTACGTAGGTCGATTGCTCGTTTGGTCGATTGTTCGAGCCGAGG
>BRDA01034644.1:0-26386 GCA_036984385.1 Crenuchus spilurus | reverse complement strand
TTTTAAAACATAAACGAGACGGCGGCGGCGCTCGTGTAGGCTGGTGGCTAAGGAGGAGAAGAGGACGGGCGTACATGTATGGCATGGTTACACTTATCATATGAAAAGTAAAAGTAAAATTTATCTAACTTTCTTGTTCATTACCTTTTGCTACCTTAGCATTGCTTTCACTAGTACTTTCACTTTCACTGGACAGCGGTCAAAGGTAATGACTGACCCCTTCTTCTACGCTAGCATCTAGGGGATGCTACGACCGCCGCGCCCCTAGCGGTTGGCATACTTGAACTAATTTAGGCTACTCGTTACTTGGAATTTTACTCGTTACCTGGAACAAAAATATTCAGAGATCTCGAGTTGTTACCTGGAATACTCATTAGTAGGGATGCTAGTAAGTAGGGTTACCACTGTACTACATTTTAATAATGGCTAAAACATTTGAAATTAACATTTTAATTTTAAAACGTACACTTCAAAAATGTAAGTTTTTCCTTTCTAATATAAAATGAAAAAATATTTAGAACACCACACTGTGAAAACTATCAGAAGGAGGGAGGTGTGGCTGAAGGGAAGGGCGTGGCTGAATCGAAGCATTTGTTTTGGTCTGAGATGTGATTGCTCTAGTGTGACTACTACTGGTAGAAAGGACCATATTCATAACCTTTAAATAAATGTATAAATGTGTCACTACTACTACTACTACTAATTTGAGTAAAATCTCAGTTTTGCAAAAATAAATAAACTTGCTTCAGACTTCACTGTAGTAAAGTGTACTATTATCATGTACAGCTTACTGAATGGTGCATTTTAGTTTAAGAGTGATATGAGTTTACTTGTTTGCCACACTAATAATAAATACTGGATTAATAAAACAGCATTTAAGAGGTTTAATTTTAAGGGGTTTAATTGAATCTTATATTTCTATTAAAAGTATCGTATAAATTCCTGTTCTGACAGTGTCATGTACCTGTGGTTGTAGATGCAGACATAGTGTTTGTTGCTTAAAAATGATACATTTTGATGTAGAGTGTGTGGGTGAGTCGTGTGGTCAGAGTGTGTGTGAATGAGCTGGAATTTCGCAGACAGGCCGAACACACACACAAAGCAGCCTTTCATTCAGCAGAGCCTCCACACTGTTCCACTATCAAACATACAGGAACCGTTAGTGAATAAACACTTAAAGAAATTCAGTTAAAATGTACATTTAGACAACTTCCCAAGTGTAGTCATTCAGACATTTCTGCATCCATTTAACTTCTCATTTTAAGAGCTATGAGGATAATATAGCTAACATTTCAACATATACTCCACCAATTAGCATGGTGCTAACTGCAGGACTAAATCATAACTGTCCCCAAACTGTGGTTTGTCAAAGGAATAGTTCACCCAAAAATTATATTTGCACTTTTGTTCCTTACATCAGATATAGTCAATCAACCAAGACATGTTTGAAGTCCAAATTTTGCTTCTTTAGTTTAGAACTGGAGTTGCAAGGCTAACATTGCTAATGAACACATAATTCAACAGTCAATTAAATATCCCAGATAGACCAAATCTCACAGACTAGTCATTATAGTACACAAAATAACATGAAAATACGTCATACTGTGTTCTGGACTGGTCTGTAAGACTGGATACAGTTTGAGCTGGTTGAGAGAAAATGTAATGCATTTTTACAGAAATTACTGGGCTGCTTAGATAATGATTGAGTTCTAAATGACTATTGAATTTTTTTAATCAATGTCACAGCACCAGTTTAAAATTAAAGAAATGTAGACTCCAAATATTGTTCAGTCAGTTATATCTGTACCAGCTTGTTCAGTCAGCTACATCTGATGTAAATGATGTAAATATGATTTCCAGGCAAAGTATTCCTTGAAGTTTTCTTAAATAATCTTGCCTGTGTGTTTTTGACACTGTATAATATACAGTTAGCTATAATAAAGAACTAAAGTTTTGACCGAATTCAAAGGTTGTATTATGCATGTACTTGTCCAAGAGTATTAGCACATACATACTTTAGAAGTACAAATTTGTGAGGTATTAGATTTTGCTACTTGTTAGAACATGGAAATGTCACGCAGATGGGGGATTGAACTCAAGACACTAGCACTGGGAGGGAAATGTGCTACTACCCTGCCTCTTCATGTTCATTGTCATATTCTTGTCAGAAGGGGCTGTGACCAGGAGGAAACAGATGCAGCATGGTATCCAAAACATTTTTTATTACATTTTATAACTCAAACTGTGATGAAGAAGCTAAACAAACATTGTGACTATGAAAAACAGAATGTGACAAAAACATGGCATGACATTACAAGTTGACATTATAAGTGACAAGGACTGTGGCACAAAAGAGGCTAAATATCAAACCATCAGGACAGATAATGATACGGCAGGGCTGTACAATGACATGACGTTACTGGGGATGGAGACATGATCAAGACATGTGGAAAACGTAAACAAACGAGTATGTGGAGACATGATGGCACATGGGAAACGTGAATAAGCACAACACATGGAAAGAAACGGGAACAGGGATAAGGCTATAGAGGGAGGGTTACAATTTTATATTCATAGAATGTTTATAAGAGCTTAATAAATTTCTATTCAAACACTATCAACGTTAAACAAAAAGGCATGAAAAATGTCACTTTACATGCAATGAATATTACATTACATTACATTACATTACATTACATTACATTACATTTAGCGGATGCTTTTATCCAAAGCAACTTACAATAGTGGGAAAGTACAAATGCGAAAAATGCTAGAGTTGTACCAGTATTTACTAGTACTAGTATACTAGAAATAACATTTGGATATCGAATGCTGAGTGCATATCAGTACTCATGGGGAGTATTTGGGATCACTAGAGCAGGTGCTCTTTGAAGAGCTCGGATTTTAGGAGTTTCTTGAACCCAGTGAGGGACACCTCTGCTCTAGTGGCAGTAGGCAGCTTGTTCCACCATCTGGGAACTACTGAGGAGAACAGTCTGGATTGCTTTGTGTGAATGTTAGGCAAAGCAAGGCGACGTTCAGTGGAGGAGCGCAGCGACCGGGCCGGGACATAAGCTTTTAGGAGCGAGTGCAGATAAGAGGGAGCCTGCTCTGTCATCACCTTATAGGTGATCATGCAGGCTTTGTGTTTGATCCAGGCAGCAATTGGAAGCCAGTGTAGCTCAATGAGCAGTGGGGTGACATGTGCCCGTTTTGGATGGTTAAAAACCAGACGTGCTGCTGCATTCTGGACCATCTGTAGTGGTTTAATAGTGCAGGCTGGGAGGCCTGTTAGCACAGCGTTGCAGTAATCGAGGCGTGAGATAACCACAGCTTTTACCAAGAGTTGAGTGGCATGTTGCGTTAGGAACGGTCTGATTTGTCTGATATTATAGAGTGCAAAGCGGCAGGACCGTGCAATATAAAATTGAATTGACCGTGAATATAAAAAAGATATGATGTTTAACCTTTTCAATTAAATTATGAACACAAATGAATGTCCTGCCCTGCATGCAGTGAAGGGGTAAGGGACTAACCGCGACCCTAATAAGGATTAAGCAGGAGGGATAATGGATGGATGGATGAACACAAATGAACTTTTTCACAATATTCTAATTTTTGGAGGTGCACTAGTACATTTGTTGTTTTAGCTCAACAAGTGTCAATTTAAAGGTGTTACTTGGGTAGAAATAAATTGAGGTGTCATAAATTAGTGTGCACTGATGTGAGGATAATCACTCATGTCTTCGATGAGGTCTTTCCTGCAGATTGTGTGGTTTGAGCTTTGTGTGGGTGCAGATTGGTGGAGTGAGGACTTTGGTGGAGTTTTTAGGGCGAATGAAAGGACAGCTTTGTTGAAAGTGTTTTTTCTCTCTCTCTCTCTCTATCACTCTGCCTGCTTCCTCTCCACCCCATCCTCCCCCTCTCTCACACCTTTGCTGTTCTGTTTTTTCTTCATGCTTTTCCCCCCTCTGAGTATAAGAGCACTCTCATACGCTCAGCAGAAACATACACACAGTCCGTCAGGGTCAGGAGGGACACACTCACTATGGCTCAGTGTTTATTGTATCTCTGTGTGTGTTTGTGTGTGACTGTTTCTGTCACAGAGAGTCACAGAGTGGCAAGAAAAGATGAGAGACAGAAGAATCAGTTTGTGCCAGCAGTGGCTGGACAGAACACACCTGCCCATCCAGGTGAGTGCAGTAACATTAACATAAACTATTCATTGTTATGGTCACTAATATGTTTTTAGTACAACAAATAAAAAAAACTACCAGGAATTTATTCATATACTACTTTATATCATGTTTTTGTAAACGTTCAGCTTTTTAAATTGTGCATAAAATGTGGCAAACTTATTTAACACTTGATCTCTCAACTGGTGAAAAATCACTATTACCAAGTCTCTAAGTCTCACTAAGTAAACATAACTTGTCTCAACTCACCCAAACCACATCCAGATCTTAAATAAATTCACAAATTCTGTGTCCACCATTTAGACAGCTCAGAGCAGGACGTTCTGATCTAGAATCAATTTTAGTGATGATGACAGTCATAATACAAATTAATCTGATCCAAGATCAGCCAGTGGCCAGTGCTGCTGTTGTCTGAAGTTTTACATTTTTTATAGTTCTGTAAGTCACACTGTGCCCTAAACTACATTAGAAATTAATCTGAGTGTTTATTTAATTCATCTTATAGAGTGGACTGAGAGTGTTTTTTTTACAGAAACAACAGAAATGACTAATGAGTTCTAGTGTTTGTTAGTGATGTTAGCCTAGCAGTTTAGTTTTAAACAAACTGTCAGAATCTGAAAGAAACCTTCTGGTACAGACCTTTTGAGCCTTTTTAAAAAAAGATCTGATGATTTTCTTTTAAACATCTTTTAATAGTTATTTAAGACACCAAACACAGCCATTTCTTTGGAACTTCTTTTTTGGTTTGTCTTTGGATTACTGTTGTTTGAATATAGTTATGACCTAATGTAATATCTATTATGTGACCTAATGCAATATATTTTATTATATTTTAATTAGAGTATAGTAACTTATAGTTACACAGAAGTAGATGCAGCCCTAAATATTATGTTAGTATGTACATTTCATGTTAGTATAGTATGTAAGTTTCAGTGTCATCTCTAGAATAGAAAGCCAGGTGGGGCACAATAAACTCTGCGGGCAGCATGCCACTCATCAGTGAAACTACACACAAACCTACTCGCTTAGTTAATTTAACCTCAAATGCAACTCATCAATGAAATTCTAAACGCATAATCCGATGTTGTGCCAAATTCGGCACCACCACCTTGAGATGCATCCCCTGTCAGGAGACTTCCTTAATGGTGGTATTCTGTTGCCTTTACTTTGGTTATTGTGACCAAAGGAGAGTAAATACAATCCATTCCAGTCATGAATAAAGGAAATAAAGCTTTTACTAAGGTAAGATGACTGTCTGTGTTACCTAACTGTTAACTTTGATTAAATTGTCAACGTTTAATGCTAGCATGACAATATAATGTATAATGTATAATGCTAGCGGCTAACAGTTACTGTTACGTTTTTGAGTGGCAAGCTGCGTAGCAACGCTGATACATAAACACTATTCACATAAGCTTGCGTATGCAAATATTTCATTTTTTATTGGCTGTTCCCAGCATGGGGCCAGCATAGGCGTGCCCTACAGCTCATTATTAAAAGCATGGTGTTTTCTATATCTCACTTGCTTAAACGGATGCTGACGTGCTGGCCCCCTTACCCTGAAGACTGCTGAAAGTGCTGACCTCACGCAACGCATACAGGAATATTTTACATGTATTTCGAACCTATTGCCATTTTTATAAGTCAAATACACAACAGTGTTAGAAAATAATATTTAAATAATATAATTTGAAACAAAATTATTGATTTTGTCACACACTGCTCCACAGCAACATCTGGTGGGGCCAGGCCCCACCTGCACCTGATGTAGAGACATCCCTGGTACTTTTAAAGAATAAGTGTATCAATTGGTGTACCATGACCATGACTGTGTGTATGTGTGTGTGTGACTGTGTGTGTTAGTGCGTAGATCTCACTGCTTAGTGAATGGGATGTTTCTATTTGATGGAGCTGGGTGGTCTCCAGATGCGTGCAGTGTGTGTCGATGCAGAGATGGAGATGTTCACTGCCATGCAATTCCTTGCCTACTTACAGGTACATACATAGTTTCAATAAAAGAGCTTGATGTTATGTAAATGTTGTTAAAGCTTCAAAATATAATGCTCAACTCCATTCCATACAGTCACTATAAGGAAACTAAACTTCAGAAACAGCCTGTAACAAATGTATCATTTTTGTGAAGTCACTGAAACCCCCACATTCACATATGTTCAGCCTACAGAATTTTGGCTCCACCCATTTCACACTAGAGTGTTTAAACTTAGACTGATTTTTGAATGAGGTGCAGTACAGAACCTGAATTTTGAAGGGCTGAATGAAGTGGTGATTCAGGTATACATTTAGCACCATGTATATATGTTTCCATTATATTTTAGTAACATTAGCTTTGTAGCTCCAATGCAAAAATAAGAAGGAAACTTCAGACACTAAATATGTCTTGACTCACTATATTTTTGGGGGATGGAGGTGGGGTGGGGAGGACTGAGAGATTTGGTTTTCAAGAGCTGTAGTATTCAACTCCTGTAATAGACTCCTTTAGTGCAACACAGTTTGGTGATTTTTCCTGCTCAAGCACTTTCAAAAAAATTGTCAACCACTAAGTTGGAGCACATGTGTTTGAAATGGGAAATCACCAAACTGTTCTGGATTAAAACCAAACTAAAGACTAGAATTGAATTGAATATTCTTGCTCTAGAGGGATTTGCTGCATGTCAGAGCTGTGGAAACCACTGGCTCGCAGTTTGTGGAACATCAACCACACACTCCAGTGGGCAGTTTGGTGTGTGCATGGTCTCTAATATTTTGTTTATTCCTCTTCTTAAGATTCAACAGCCAACAAGCCTGCAGTCAGACAGCAGAAACCAGGGATTGGAGTAAAGCTGGAAAAAACAAGCCAAAGGAAGAGTGGCCAACAGCAGAATGGGAAACCATCAGTGGGGAAAACTGTGGACGTCAAGGCAAAGATAACAGTGAGTCCATTCAGCTCTGTAAACAGGCCTGCACAACATATTTAATATACGCTCCCTGGAGTCTTTATCAGAAACCGCTCTCTTATAGCTACAACCCCTGGCCACTTCATTAGAAATGCTCTAGTGTAGCTCCACCCACTTGTCACTTTATCAGAAACCCCTCTCTTGTAGATCTTGCTGGTGTACAGTTAGAGAATATAGCTCATCTGTTGATTAACTAACTTGTGTTAGTTGTCCTAGTCTTTTGTCAATGGTCAGTTTCTGCTCTTTTTTGCACTTGTCTAGATATTTTTGGGTGATGGTTCATCTTATTTCAGCAATGACACTGACTGGTGTAAAATCTCCAGCAACACCACAGTGTCTGATAGACTGGTACAAACACCACACTTCACCATGTTAAGTGCCACTGCTGTGCTAAAAAATGGTCTACTATAACGAAAATCTGGACGATTACATGGTCAGAAACTAACCAGTGTTGGTTGTACAGTTGGCAAATGTACAACTTTATACTGGACCTGTAAGTAGGTGGACCTCATAAAGTTTGCAGAGACTGGAAGTACAAGGAAAAGGTTAAAGAAAGGTGCAATTACTGTAACTATGTATTATGTGCATGTGAGTAAATTATTATGATTGATAATGTTGTTTCATTTACATTTGAGGCATTTAGCAGACGCTTTTATCCAAAGCGACTTACAATTGGGGGTTAGGTGCCTTGCTCAAGGGCACTTCAGTCATGACCTGCCCGGGGATCGAACCAGCGACCTTCAGGTCACCAGACCAGATCCTTAACCACTAGGCTACGACTGCCCATGTGAAATAGCCATTTGGTACCTGTGTTTAGTCTCAATTTATTATTATTTGCATTAACATCTGACTTAAGTCTACACCACTTTGTGTCCTTTACTCAGTCTCCAACTCCAGCCCCAAGAAAGCCAGCAGCTTTACCACCACCGCCAAAAAAGAGACAAGACGCACCTAAACCTAATATTAAATCTCAGTGGTGGGACAGGAAACCCCCTGTGGTTCACAATTCTGAAATCGTGCCAGGGCTTACGATTGTGGAGAGAAGAAGATTTGACCATGATGACCATGATGATGATGATTTTATGGAAAACAACAGTGACAGTGATGATGATGACGATGATGATGGTATCGTCTTAATTAACAGGCCAAACAGTCACACTGATAGACTGGCATTAACTGAGAGACTGGCATCTCCTGTCAGACAGGCATCACCTGACCTGCCGGCATCATCTCATAGAGTGGCATCAGCTAACAGAGTGGCAGCCGACACACTAGCTGTATTTCCTGCACGTAAACCAGCAATGTCATCAACCCCAAGAGCATATGCCCCTCCCACTAAACAGTCTGTGGTCTTACCCCCTGGAAGGCCACTACCAGTGCCCAGTGGGCGCTCAGGAAGCATTGGCACTGGTGTTCCAGTTTTGCGGCCATATGTTAATATGGAGTCTCTCCCAGCTGGATGCTTGCTCTCAGAGTTTCTGGTTGCTTGTGGTAGCACGGGGCTCACACATCTGCCACTACTCAGAGACACTGGCATTCGCGCACTCTATCTGGCTGGTGAGTGGCTGCAATTTTTACTATTCACTATTCCCAGTGTATGGGAATACACTACTTCCATAATTTTTCACAATTTGTCTGTGTTTTTGTAGATAATAAAATCACTAAGATACCCATGCGGGCTCTGGCCGGCCTGCCTAACCTGGAGTGGCTGGACCTGAGCAAAAACAAACTGGATGACTCCTCTCTGGGACTGGATGTGTTTCGGGTGAGTCATGTTTATTGACAATATTGACCTAGTCAGGTCACAAAAACAACAAAAATAATGATAATTATAATAATAGTAATAAGAAGAAGAACAAGAAGATGATGAGCATGATGTCTATAAAAGATACAGATAAATTAAGGAGTATATATAAAAATATACAAAAGAGCAGTAAGGGCTAAACTAAATAAATGAGTTCAGCTGCTGTTTTATAGCAGTGACAGGTGCTTTGATTGCAAAATGTATTTGACTCCAATCTTCTTCACCCCACACCTGCTATAGCATAGAAAATAAAAACCCAAAAGGAAATCTCATCAGCAGTTTCTCAGTAGTAGAAACAATGAGATCAGATAGAAACATAAAAGAGACTTTAGTTAAAGCAGATTTATTTTTTAATTGTTTATTTTTTAATTTTTGCCTTTCTTTATTCCCTTCCCAGTGTTGTAGTAATAGCCAATTAATACATCCCATCCACTAGGGGGCTCTCCCCATCACTTTTGCAATGTCTCTTTTGCAATGCCTCCTCCATTGTGTGTGATGCGGCCACCACCTCTTTTTGAACTACCGCTGATACACCATCACTGGGGAGCCAACGCGCTCAGAGGAAAGCGCAGGATTCCCAGCTCCGAATGGACCAATCAGTAGACTCCTGAGCCAGTGGACATTGCAATGTGAAAGTGATAGGGAGAGACAGCGCCATCTACCCGCCCAAGAGCACTGCCAATTTTGCTCTCTTGGGCTCCGGCTGTTGATGACAAACAGCATGACTGGGATTCGAACTCGTGATCCTCTGGTCATAGTGTCAGTGTCTTAGCCTGCTGAGCCACTCAGGGCCCCTAAAGCAGATATTTCTGCTGAGAAAAAAACCTCAATAATCTCACTTGTGTCTTACAGATTCACATAAAGTCTCAGATTGTAATCAGATTGCCTCAGATAATAATACTCATGTTTAATAAAGACAGGAATCTAAATATCAATTCAACCAATTAATTAATAAATGAACTTTGATGCTGTGAACGACTATTACAATATGTGGGCCGAAAGACATTTTCTGTGTTCTTTTGGTCTCAAGCTATTTCTCTTTGGTCTCATGCAAGTTTCCTCAGCCATCAGTTTTCATATCAGTTTTTAATGTTTTGCTAAGCAGCATTTGCTGATATATTGTAGAAAGTGGAAGCTATATAATGGCTGAAAAATGATGGACATATAGTGTGAAGTAACACGCCTACAGTATACACAGTGAGCAGCTGAGATGTGTTTCTCTCTCACACACTGCTGAGTTGGACATCATTGGGATAAATCTCACCTTTATGCTGCTCTGAGAACATTTTCAGTCAACAGATATACACTGTGGTCAAACAAAACACTATCATTTTATATACTTTACCTTCTTACACCTCTGTGCCATGTCCCACTTAGCCAAACACTTCTCTGGCAGGAGAACTCACCCGAAACCATCATTCACTCATCATAATCTGTTCTTTTTACACTGGAAATCCATGAGCAACCTTGACAACATTATTATAGGGAATAAAATGTGTGATTAAGTATTTTTTAAACTAAAAGATCTGTATCATAGAAAACCTATTTTCCATGCTATTTTTAAATTAAACAGTATTTTAACATTATTAAACATGATTAAAGTTTCATAATATGCAATTCACTCCTCCGGCCATACATATATGGAAAGTAAACTGTGAAAATAGCCTGTTTTGAATTTTTGAGATGTACAAACCAAGGTTCAATACAGGGCAGCCAATCAGAACAGAGATCATTTATATGTACCAGTCTTAAAGGTGCAGTAACAGAAACAGCCTGCTTAATTGTAAACGGTAAACAGAGGCCATAAAATGGTCATGTAAACAAGAACTATGATTGTTTTTAGTACATAAATCTACCCAAATGTTTATTTTTTATTGGGATTATATTTTAAAAGTATTCTGAAAAGACAAACAGTGGAGAAAACCCAGTTTACTTTGTGTTAATCTACAGTGCACCACTAAAGGTTGCATGCACCTATAATAGTGAACATAACTGTTACCTTTACAAAGTGATGGGCAAATTTGTGTAACATTAGAATACAAAATATTTTAGGGTAATTCAATTTTTTTTTCTTCATATAACAGTGGAGAAGTAATTAAAGGGACATTTTTAACAAAGCATAATAAGGCAAATAAGTCATACAGTGAAAACAGTACAGTCTCTGAAATAGCACCAAAATAGTGGACTTTATACTGAATATGATATAATCCAGATTAGTACAATATACAGTGAACAGAGCATATGTTTGGGTATAGCCTAAAACAGGACACTGTACTCCTTATTAGGCATAGTTTTGGACGCAACTCTAAATATTGCGTTTTTAGTACACATAGACATGTTTACAGACATAGCCCTTAATATTACGCTCTATAATGAAAAGCATATTACCACAGAGTGACAAGTAAGCCTGTGTAATATGAATTCCTGTAATAGTGTTGTGTATATGTAGTGCTTCTGATGTTCTAACATAGGTTGTCATGATAATATTAGTTATAACACAGTGCATGTAAAAATAGTGTGATATAGTGAATGTAGTGAAGTTTTAGACGCAGTCTGAGAGTTGGCAGACTGTCAGTAACAGGTCTGAGAAACATGCCTGTTTCATGACATCTGAATTTGGAATGTGGTGTGGAGCCTCAGTCTGAGTGTTAGTGTTTACACTAAAGGTGGGAGGTTAGTGCTATAACTGTGAGTGTGTGTGTCTGTTTGTGTTTGTCTCTGTGAGTTATATGTGTGTTCTGCACTCTTGTAGAATCTGACCAAACTGCGGAGGCTGAATCTGGATGGGAATAATCTGACCAAAGTGCCGATGCTGCCGCCATCTCTGCTCGAGCTCAAAATTAATGACAACAGACTGAGCGGACTGACGCCTCACACCTTCAAGGGTACACCCCCAAATCTTTAAAGTGATAGTTCAGGAAAAAATCTAATGTATTCATTTCCAGATATAGTGAAGGCTGTGTCTGAAGTTTGCTTTTTTAGTTTTGGATAAAAGCATGTCACCATTCAAAATAGGTCAACCTCTTATTTCCCCTCTCATAAGCCTGACTATTCAGTGTTCTGGTTTTCTCAATCAATATTCCCACAATTCTGACCATTTTTGTCAATTAGTCACTATTCTGATGTTCTGTTGCTATTTCTACTATTTTGCCAATATTCTGGGTTTTATAATTTATTTCTAGGTTTTTGCCAATTTTTATCCCTATCCCAATGTAGTGGTAGCCAATTAGCCCATCCCCTTCGTTAGACCTCTCCCCATCACTTTGCAATGTCCCTGACTAGGAGGGTGCAAGCAAGCACAAGCCTCCTCCATTGCGTGTGATGCAGCCACCGCCTCTTTTCGAACCACCGCTGATACACCGTCACTGGAGAGCCTAAGGAGGAAGGCACACAGAGTCCCCAGCTCCGATTGGACCAATCAGTAGACGCCTGAGCCAGCGGACATTGCAATGTGAAAGTGATAGAGAGAGAGAGAGAGCACCATCTACCCGCCCAGAGAGAGCACTGCCAATTTTTGCTCTTTTGAGCCCCGGCTGTTGATGGCAAACAGCATGACCGGGAATCGAACTCGCGATCTTCTTGTCATAGTGGTAGCGTCTTTGCCCGCTGAGCCACTCAGGGCAATATTCTGTGTTTTATACCTATTCCCACTATTCACTATTCTTATTCTCTTTTTAACTTCACTCTATCTTCAAGTCTGAAATGTATTCTGTGCTTCTGTTCATTGCAGTGTCTCACAATTACATTTATATGCGATTACTGAAGAATGCTAATTTATGGGGTATAATCTTCTGTTACTTGTTAGCTATATTAGCCTCATAGCTCCATCAATCAATCAATCACAATTTATTTTTATAGCACTTTTTACAATGGATGTCACAATGCAGCTTTACATAATTAGCCTCAGACAATTTGAATAAAAACCCAAAACCCGATGTGAGCAAGAATAAGGAAAAACTCCCTCGAGGCTGGAGGAAGAAATCTTGGGAGGAACCAAAACTCACAAAGGGGATCCATCCTCCTCTGATCAAACTACTGATAGAAATTTACATCATCAGTTCAGTCTGACATTGTTCTGCAGTGTAAAATAATAATGATATTAATAATAGTGGTAATTGCATCCATCCTTGGTCAAAATAAAAGTGCATCAGCCTGGAAGCATCAGTCTTATCATTGCTAGCAGGAGTCCATTTCTACGTCAGTGTAATTGATGGTGATGAGGGTCCGAGGTTGACAGAGGTACGTATAGGTGAGCAGTAGATGTTGGTGAGAAGCTGGTCTTGTGTGGACCGCAGGAGAATCCAGTCACCAATTTACCATCAGTGGCCATTTCCTCAGAAAAGAGAGAAGAAAACAAACAGTAAAGAGAAACAATTAAGTGCAAAACTAATTAAGAAAACGTCTTGTCTTGATTATATCTGTGGTTAAAAGTAGATAATTTGATATTTATTAAGATTATATTTTTTAAAGAAAGAAATACAAATCAATTAGAAATGAGAGAGTTTATTTTGACTGTGTTCATTTGTATGTCTTTTCTCAGGTCTGTCTCAGTTGTTGACGCTGGAGCTGGAGGATAATCACTTCCATGATGGAAATGTTTCTCCATTGGCTTTCCAAAACCTTGGGAAACTCATATACCTGAGGCTGGATGATAACGACTTCAGAGCAATACCCTCAGGCCTGCCAACCTCACTGCAGGTCAGAATTGCTCTAAAGAGTGAGACTGTGCCTCTCTACAATTATAAGCTGACTGTCCAAAATATCATTTATTTCCAAAATAGTAACATTTTAGAACAAGGCCAAAATGTTCTCAACTTTAAATTGTATAGAATCCAAGAAACATGAGTACATCCCTCACATTTCTGCATGATTTTTCATGGGATACCACTAGAGAAATGAAACATGGACATAACTTAGAGTGTTAATGTACAGCGTATACATCAGTATAGATTTACTATCCTCTGAACATAACTCAACACACAGCCATTAATGTCTGAATAGCTGCAACACAAGTGAGTACACCTCACAGTGAACATGTCCAAATAGCTGGCAACAAAAATGAATACTCTATTTGTGTCGATGTCCCTCTCTGGTGTCATGTGACTCAGTAGAGTTACAAGGATCCAGGTGTGAATAGGAAATTTGCTGCTTTGGGTACAATTCTCTCGTACTTGTCACTGGATATTAAACATGGCACCTCATGGCAAAGAACTCTTAGGATGTGAGAAATATAATTGTTTCTCCATAAAGACTGCCTTGTGAGAAAGGTAAAGGCGATAATGATCCGAATCTAACTTAGCACCTGTGGGGCATCCTCAAGCGGAAGGTGGAAGAGTGAAGGTGTCTAATATCCACCACCTCTGTGATGTCATCATGGAGGAGTAGAAGATGATTCCAGTAGTGACCTGTGCAGCTCTGGTGAAATCCATGCCCAAGATGATTAACACAATGACAGAAAATAATGGTGGTCACACAAAATATTGACACTATGGGCACAATTTGGACATGTTCACTGTGAAGTGTACTCACTTGTGTTGCAGCTGTTTGGAAAGTAATGGCTGTGTGTTGAGTTAAGTTGATAATTATATTTATACAAGTATAATTCTGTAAAAAATATATCCACTCTCTCCTTCTTACCCCATATACAGTCAACCAAGACCAAGGTGTCTGAAGTAATGAATGCTTAAACACGACCATCCAACTGCACATGGCAAAATGAACAATATACTTAGTAAACTGAGTAATCTTCAATAGTCTTGTTGTATCTGAAACTGTCTTATCGTCCTCCTTCACCTCCTACGTGTACATGTGCAGGAGCTCCACCTGTCTGATAATCGGATTGAAGTGGTCCATGCTGGACTCCTTAATAAGACAGTAAACCTAAGAGTGCTGAACCTCAGCCATAACAAAATCAGAGAGGACCGCATCGCACCCAGAGCATGGATACATTTACGGTGAGTTTATTTTTGATTACTGCACATAATAGTTGGATGGGTGGATGGATTGATTCATTTGCTGAGCCATGATTGTGGTTTTGGGCGGGATAATTTGTCCCCAAATGATGAAACATCAGCAGAAGAAAGGATCAAGGTTTTGCAACGGCCCAGTCAAAGTCAAACCTCAACTCAACTGAAATCTCGTGGCGAGGCCTTAAGAAAGCTGTGCATAAACAAATGCCCACAAAGTGAAGTAACGTTGTAAAGTAGAGAGAGCCAAAATGCCTCCAGTCTACAAGTGACTGATTAATGGAGTGTACTTTCACTCATGGCTTCTATATTTTGGCTTCATCTTTGTTAACTAAAAAAAGACATGGTGTAGTGTTGTGTAGTGTTGTTCATCTGCAGTTGTATTTACCTAAATACCTTCTAAGGACCAGAGGATGTTTATTATGTCCTAATGCTTAAAACCATTGAATTCAAAAAGGGTTTACTTTGTTTTTCACTTGACTGTAGCTCAGTCTAAAGATTTCTTTCCTGGCAACAGGGGGTCTTTAGGTCCCAAAGCACCACCTTGTGGGCTGAAAATGTAAAACGTTATTTTCGGAACCTTCCTGTGAATCAAAGCACGATACATTACCAGTTATAGAAAATATTTGATTAAAGGGATTTTATTAAATAGTTGATTTAAATACAATTTTACCAGTTTCCCTACTTTATCAGCTAAGATGTCAATTATTTATTTATTAGACTTATGGTTTGAGGCTCTTGGTGGATTTTAGTTTCCATGACTTTTTATCTACATTAGCCTCATAGTATCTCCAGTATAAAACTAAAGCAAATTTGGTTAAGCTTTTGTAATGGAGCCCAGTTTTAGAGGGTGACTTCCTGTAATTTACTATTTACTATTTCCAGGGACTTCTGGTGTAACTTGTCCATCTAAAACCACAATGACTAGTCTGTGAGACCTCAATTAATTAAGATCTGAATGTGGTTTGAGAGAAATTTTGATTATTTATTTTTACAACAACTGCTGGTTTATTATAGGTAACTATAATAATAGGTAAGGTAATGTAAAAGATTACAACCTTGTCATATATAGTATTTAATTAATTTTTTGCCGATGTGATTGCACATAATGGAATTTGACCTCTGCATTTAAGTTTTCAACATCATTTTAATATTCGCTACAGTACATACTGTAGCGTCGGAGAAGAGAGTAAAGAAAAAGGATAAGACATTTGCTTACTAAATGCTCTTTTAGTAAAAAGAAAATTGCAGTAGCAAACGCTCACTACTTTACAACATGAAAGTACGACCAGACTAACTAAATGGACTAAGACACACATTAATGGTAACTTAACTAAAACACACTAAAAATAACTCATAGAGACTAGACTACAACTAACAATCATAACACATACAAAAATCCCCTCTGAAAGACCCCAAATAATTACAAAATAGACCCCATAAACACACAAGAGAACTTTATGCAAATACCGTACGACACGCAGCCATCTGATTGGCCGACACCCCCAAGAGCCGCCACAATACTTTTCTACCATCAAAAAAAAAAAAAAAAAAAACACCTCCCCCCCCCCGACCCAAAATTTTGGTGAAAAAGGATGATCACCAATTTTTTTTTTTTACTTGGCCTAAGTGATAATACCCTGCCCAACGAAGGAGTAATCCTGACCAAGATTAAGCAGCTAAGAAGATGGATGAATGCATGAAGTAAAGGGGTAAAATTATACTGTAAACTAAATTACACTTTATAAAACATACACTTTATAACTGGACTGTACCTCTTCACAACGGAAAGTGGTTTTCAGTTTTCAGACACAAAACATGTGTAACCCCCTCGTGGTGGTGGGGCGTTTGCCTGCTTTCCGTCAATGACCAGGGACACGTGTGAGGTGCTGGGTTGATACAGGTTTATTTAGTATCTGCAATGAGTATGGCAACCTCAGCCTAAATGTATTGTAGGTGCCTCGGTCAGCAAGCAACTAGGGAGATAGGCTAATATTAGCATAGCCTCAGCTTAACTTCTGCTTATAACTATTAATAATGTTTATTAATTATACTAATTAAGTTTAACAATACCAATGATTATGTTAGTGTTTACAATAGGTATTTTATAATAACATGAATGCTGGAAATATATTTTATACTATTTTATTGAGCTGAGCAGTCAGAGCTATACTCACCACTACAGTGTGCACACACTCTACTGACGAGGGTGCGCGAAACTGCTTATATATGCTAATGAGTTATTACAAGCTGACCTCAGCAGGTGGCATCAAACCCATTTAGCATTTAAACATTTCACTTAATAACCTTAAACAGCAGTTGTACCCCATTACACATTTATTGGCTGATAATGAACTATATTTGAGGTAAGCATTCATATTGTAAGTGCTGCTAGGGTATGAGTGCAGAAAGAGACGAAAGACATTGAGTTCCACAAACTAGACTTTAATGAAGCATGAACTTATCCTTTACAATGGTGATGTACCAACACTATGAGAGACGTACAATGACAGACGCAGACTGAAACACTGGGAAGGCTTTTAAAGCACACTTAATCATGATAGGAGATGGGACAGATTTGTAAGCAGACAAGACACAGGTGCATACAATGTAACATGATGTGATGTGACTGGGGATGTGAATAGACATGATGTGGATGATACACATGGAACAGAGAGCAGAGAGGTGAAAAGTAAACAGAAAACATGTAGACTAAGGCACAGACGAGAACCCCATCAGGTGGGACGGTCACACATATTCATGTTTGTCTTTTAATTAGATTAGAGTATTTTCATTATCCAAGTATTGCTGCCAATTTTCTAATGAGGTAAAGGAGACACTTTCTGTAGATTAAATTACTTATGAAAAAAGAGAAATAGCAAATTAATTATGAAATATAATTTTTGCGGTGTAGTTTATCTGAGTAGAAGTACTAAATTAATGTTTGTTTGCTTGTTTTAATCAGTAAACTGGAATCTTTGGACCTGTCATATAATAAACTGGTGCATGTCCCATCCTTCCTGCCGGTGGGGCTTCGTCAACTCACTCTACATCACAACCAGATTGAGCGAATCCCTGGATACGTATTCGGTCACCTGAAGCCAGGGCTGGACTCTCTGCACCTGTCCTACAACCGTATGCACGAGGATGGCATCAATGAGGTGTCCTTCCTTGGCCTTTACCATTCACTGACTGAACTACTACTGGACCACAACCAGCTCAGAGCCATTCCACGTGGTATACTACAGCTACGAGCCTTACAGCTACTACGTCTAAACCACAATTATATCAGGTTAGTCAAGTCCTTATAGACTCAGAGGCCAACTACAGTACCCCTGGAAAGTTAATTGGGCCATACAACATTGTCTCATCAATTTGAATGGGGAGAGTATATATATGCAAGAACATTTCTGAATATGTTTGGCTGACTTTGATTATTCAGGATACTATGCTTACAACAAGCAGGAGGGTTTGGAGCTTTCCCATGGAATCCTTTACTAGCAAGTCAGTTGACTCTTCTGGTTGAAGGGAGGGAATATTTGTGAATCTGATGCAATGTTTAATACTATAGGTTTATTATTATACACTTGTTCATTTTTCAATCATTGACTGCTGTCCTTCTGTTATAATGTCACTAATAATGCCCAAACATAGTCAGTACAACATTGTCAGCCTTTGTGTCAGCTCAGTTTCTATACTCTGCCATCTTGTGGAGAGTACTACAGGTACATCTGGTTAGTCTGTACTACTCATATATACTGAACAACAGCTACAATAGATTAGCATAAATGCCGTTTTTATTCACATACTAAGTGTAATGAGTTAAGTTTGTTTATCTGTTTGTGTTTATTGTTTATTTGTGATTTTCCCTGCAGATCGGTGCCAATGAACTCTCTGTGTGATTCTACAGCTCGTGATGATTCTCCTCTGCTCTCTGTTCACCTGCAGTACAACCTCATTGACCGGCGGCTAATCCCACACACAGCTTTGTCCTGCATCAGAACATACCACAGTGTGATACTGCGTCCACAAAAACACGAACACATTTATGAGTAAACTAGGAAACAGATCTGGGCTGTGCATTTACATTGGTTGCTTTTTTTTTCTCCTGGAAGTGTTGGAGGGAAGTAGTGAATGATGGGTCTAGTTCATCATATTCAGATGATGTGGTGCAGTGAATTTATGCAAAGCTTAATTTTATATAAATTAATCCAACTAATGCAGGGGTGGGCAACTCCAGTTCTGGAGGGCCGGATTCCTGCACAGTTTGGTGATCTACCTGATCAAACACACCTGATTCTACTCAGCAGGCAATTAGCAGGTTTAATTTTATTGTCAGAGCACAATCACCACCAAACTCTGCTGGACACCGGCCCTCCAGGACTGGAGTTGCCCACCCCTGAGCTTATGCAATACAAGTTTGCATTGTTCCCAATGTTTGAAAAAGTGATTAAGAACAGAGGTTTAAAATTGTAGTCAACATGTATTGTAGCTTCACGACATCTTAAACAGCTAATTAAAAGTATTAATTATTCCTTCATTTGTACTTTTTGTTTAAGCTCAAAGAATCTATAAAATGTGAACTAAAAGAATCCAGTTTATGCAAGTCTACAAAAAAGACTAATGCGTGTATTGGAATGAGACTCTTGTGTGGGATACAAAAAGCGTCATTCCATTGGATGGCACAATGAACAGAATCCACATGACATTTCCACATAACATACCCTTAGCAAACAGACATTTCTTTATTTTAGCCAGTGTGTTTTTTTTCTCTAAGCTTTTATGTTTTAAGACATAAGTATAAAATTAAACAAAACGGCAATGAGAGGCTGATCAACATTAACGTTTTCTGTCTAAACTCACTCAATAATTCTTAGAAGTCCTTTTATGAGCACAGCAGTTTAAGTGTCATACAGAAATTATGACATCTAGATAATACACACACATTTAGGTGACATTTTAGTTATTTGCTTCAGTTCAATTTAACAGCTGAATACACAGTAAATCTGCCAGTGTTAAATCAACACTATTAGAGTTAAATTAACACTGAGAGTGTTACATTTTGACACCCTCAGTGTTAATTTAACTCTAATAGTGTTAATTTAACACTGGCAGATTTACTGAATAGAAACCTAGATAATGCAAATCTGATATCTTGATACTACATTATTTTAAATTGTGAAAATATTTTTGTATTTCTCATTTTGACATTAGTAAAGGACTGCTCAACTTATTTCTAGATATATTCCATTTGTTAAGAGTAATTAAATCCAGGTAGTGTGTGTTTTTAATAAATTTTATTATTATTATTTTTTGATTGAAACGTTTTTTTTTTTTTTTTAAATAGAAAAATAACCTCATTATTTCTAGATTGAAAACTAATTTGCCAGTGGAATGGGAGCAATTCACAAGATGAAATCATGCTTAAACAAGTGAAAACAATTAGAAATAAGGTAAATTTGCAAAACAAAGTATGTGATTAATTTGAAATTATCTGGCTTGTCCACTGTGCTCTTGCAGTGATCTTAAAATGATGCTAACTCTTGCTGCACAGTAGACAGACATAATTAATGGACAAGCACCTGTGAAACCTTCCAATCTTATCTCTTTAATTGAACCTTTTGCCAGTTTGACTTTTAGATTAGATTCAACTTTTTGCCAATGTGATTTGCACACAATGGCATTTGACCTCCACATTTAACCCATCTGTGCAGTGAAACACACACTAGTGAACACACTAGTCAGAACATGTGCCCGAAGTGGTGGGCAGACCTATCCATGGTGCCTGGGGAGCAGTTGGGGGTTAGGTACCTTACTCAAAGGCACTTCATTCATGACTTTCCTGGGGATTGAACCAATGACCATCCGGTCACAAGACCAAATCCTTAACCACCAGACCAATGTGGTCATTAAAGGGCATGAAAAGGACAACTATTTGTGTGCTATTAGATGTTAGATTGTGTTGGTGTATTAATGTGACTTAGATAACAATCATAAATCATTTAAGAATCAGTGCAGAAATTTAGGTAATTACAAAGAGTTAAAAATCTTGAAATATTCTTAAAACAATAACAAAAGGAGAAATACAGAGTATTTTCACTAGATTTAAGATGAGTGTGCCAAGTTATCAATTACCATATTACAGACACACATTTGTACATAAAACTAAATTCTTGTTTATCATGATGTTTCTTACGGCATACACATCACCTCATTCTCTTAGTTTAATGTTTTTACTTTATAATGTTTCAACTTGGGGAAGGTTATTACATGTATCTTATATTCAAACCTAAATACCTATCATTATTAAAACTATCATTAATAAAAAATGATTAAAAGTTTATTAAAACTCATTTACAACTGCATAAAACTATGTATTGTAGTAAAATTGTGTTCTTAAACAGCTCATAAACCCTTCCGTTTACTTTCCTATGCTTTTCATTTACTGTTTTGTAATATTTTTGTTTGCTGATTGTCTGATAAGCATTAATAATATAAGTACACTGTATATTATAATGATATTATATGCAATATTGTTCTTGTCATTTCATTTCTAGCATTTGCAGAGTGCATTCATACATTTGCAGTGATTTGCATTTTCTGTTTCCGTGCATTCTCTTAGAAAATCTTTCATATTTCATTTTTAAACATCTGCATTCAGGTTGCACTTAATGCTTTGTTTAATATCTGTGGAAAAGCATTGGTGCTCAGGAGAATCTGATTTTGTGTGTATAATTTTGGATGCTCTGTTTTTAAGGCTTTTACACTCTCACTAAATAAAGCAGCGTACAAACCTGAAATTTTCTCCTACTAAGATCTAGACAGCAAAATATATATCATAGCAAGTCAAATGATTTTGAATCTCATCTAAATGTATAACATTTCTCATGAGAAAGCTTACTAAACTTGTTTTATATGTTTAAGTAATTTAAAAGTAATGTTAAAATGTAAAAAGTACAATTATTCCTGTACAGACAATAAAATATGGCCAGAATTTAGTTTAAATTCTTTAAACAAGCAAAATTACTTTTCAATACAGTGAGATTATTTTACTGACTAACATAATTTTATCCGTTTCTTGCAGGTTTTAATGAAATATATGTTACATTTTAGTCAAAATATAAGTAAATAATAATTTAATCTTCATGGATGACAATTATTAGGGAACAGCTGCTGGAGACTGAGGTACTTCAAATCTACTTCTACTTAAATATCCTACATTCATGATATAATATCACTGTAGTGTGAACTTTTTACATTTGCAATAAACTTCACCTAAAAGCCAAATATAAGCCAGACAACCCTCAGTCAAATGATGAACTACCAGTTTTAATGCCAAATTGCCACTGCTTTCTCTGCCACCCTTTTCATTACACTGACTAACAGCAGGGCAGAGCTGAACTTGACTCACAGTTTTTTCTCTATTAATGTGTCTCTCTTCATTCAAACTCTCTCAGCTGTTAACAGTCTAATAACCATGCTGATGTATGTCAAACAAAAATGACCCAGCATCTATATCATAGATAATACAATAAAAACAGATTACATCCACTGTCAATTTAAAAACAATGAACATGAAGTTAGCTGTTATGAATGGGCCCGGAGACAGAAGGACGGTCCAATATCAAAGCTTTATTAAATAACCAAAACAGACGACATAAGTGACTGCCTCTCCATGTAGTCCCTCTGAAGCAGACGTCCACATCGACCTCCGGCAGTGACGGTGGCGTGGATAGGATGCAAGAGGGGCAGGACCTGGACAGACTGGACATAGGGACCTGACAGGGACAGACTGGACATAGGGACCTGACAGGGACAGACTGGACATGGACTGACTGAACATAGTGACTTGACATGGACTGACCTGCCATGGACTGACTGAACATGAGGACCTGACATGGACTGACTGAACATAAGGACCTGACATGGACTGACTGAACATAAGGACCTGACATACTTCAACACTAAAGACCAGACAAAATATAAGCACAATATACACTCCAGCAGCAGCTAATCTCCAAAATCAGCTACTATCATGAACACTACCAGTGTAGGAAGGCTTATAAACCAAACTCAGACTAGACATGAACTAACTACAATAAAGATAGGCGACAAGAACAGACTAGACAAAGGAACCAAACATTAGTTGACAACACATACGATGAAGGGAGTATGGGGCTTGGGGCCTGATGGCTTGAGGCCTGAAGGCGTCGACGTAATATCAAAGACCTACCAGAGGAGGGTTGTCCGTGAGGACTGCACTGTGACTGTGTTTGGTGAAGTTAATGTCCCACAACCAGGAGCATGAGTTGCCTGCTTATATATATGAGCCTGATTGGCCAGTGATCATGTTGAGGTGTGAGTTAATCAGCTGCCTGAGAAGAGACTAGACAAAGGGACCAAACATTAGTTGACAACACATACGATGAAGGGAGTATGGGGCTTGGGGCCTGAAGGCTTGAGGCCTGAAGGCGTCAACTTAATATCAAAAACCGGCCAGATAAGGGTCAGAGGAGGGCAGACCACGAAGACTGCTCAGAGGAGGGCAGACCACGAAGACTGCTCAGAGGAGGGCAGACCACGAAGACTGCTCAGAGTAGGGCAGACCACGAAGACTGCTCAGAGGAGGGCAGACCACGAAGACTGCCCAGAGGAGGGCAGACCATGAAGACTGCTCAGAGGAGGGCAGACTACGAAGACTGCTCAGAGGAGGGCAGACCACGAAGACTGCTCAGAGGAGGGCAGACCACGAAGACTGCTCAGAGGAGGGCAGACCACGAAGACTGCCCAGAGGAGGGCAGACCACGAAGACTGCCCAGAGGAGGGCTGTCCACGAAGACTGCCCAGAGGAGGGCTGACCACGAAGACTGCCCAGAGGAGGGCAGACCACGAAGACTGCTCAGAGGAGGGCAGACCACGAAGACTGCACTGTGACTGTGCTTGGTGAAGTTAATGTCCCACAACCAGGAACATGAGTTGCCTGCTTATATTACAAGACTGATTGGTCAGTGATCGTGTTCAGGTGTGAGTTAATCAGCTGCCTGAGAAGAGAGAACAATGGCTACATCTAGTGGCCGAATCTGGCATAGCAGCAGCAGCTCCTAACATTAGCATTGCATTCAGGCACTGGTATAGGACGTTGAATATAACTGAAGCACCATTTAAGGTGGAATGGGAAACTCACATCTACAATTTTTAATAAATACAAATCCATTCTATGTAAATGACCTTACCATAATGTCAATGAATACACTGACACTCATAAGACAACAACAATACCATAATATGGCCAAAGGAAAAAAACCACAGCAGCACAAAAAGATGACAAAATCACCAAAGCTGAAGGTTCACTAAAGGTAAAAGTATTAAATTGGATGTTATCAAAAATAAACCTAATCCACTTCCTGTATTCTAATGCTGTGCTCAAACAATTTGTGGGTTGAAAGGTCACTATATACCCAAATCTATATGTGAAAAGACTATAAAAGTATTATATAATAATATGAACCCTTTTAAACAATTTGTCAAATGATGTTGTTCTTATAATAGGATTACAACATTCTCAAAATCAAAAATACTGACATATTTATTTCTGACACTTTTCGACTTTTCTACACAAAGTTGATGCAGCTTGATAGTGAAACTTTTTTTTTGTTTGTAATACCACAAACTTCACCGTGTCTGCAGTTAAGCAGATGACTGATGTTCCACACTGAAAATGATACACTGCCTCTCTCAGGGCTGTCTAAACCACAGACTTGATTATAATGTCCGCTTTCCTCGTCCGGTTGTCTGTCTTCAGGGCTGCTGTGTCCATTTTACAGGGCCAGTTCACTAAAAACTGTAATTTACACAGCTACTTTGCACCAATACCCAAATATTTCTATGGTTATGCTACAGCTCACCAGTGATTTATTAATTTAAAGATATATTTTTCAATATTTATGAATTAGCATTTAACATTTTGAATTGTTACGTATGTACTTTGAATTATTCCAAAATTATTATGAATGATTCTGTAACTCATATGAATTTTTAAGTATTTACTATGGTTTTTTCAGTATCCAATAAGAATTATTTATTTGTCAGTCGCAGCTGGTGAAAAATATTGTTGTTGGAGCTTTTTGAGCCATATTCATAAAGTTTCTACAACCATCCAAAACATATTTAACATAAACTACAGGATACCAATGCTCTGAAAAAGTCAGCAACTATTTATTATCATTAAAAATCAGCATTAAAAATCATTAAAAATCAGCAGACTAATAGTATTAAATAGTTAATGAAAATTGCCATTAGCTGCAAGCAAATGTGTAAAGCTATGTATCATTACAGTACAGCATGTACAGTGTATCACAAAAGTGAGTACAGCCCTCACATTTCTGCAGATATTTAAGTATATCTTTTCATGAGACAACACTGACAACATGACACTTTGACACAATGAAAAGTAGTCTGTGTGCAGCTTATATAACAGTGTAAATTTATTCTTCCCTCAAAATAACTCAATATACAGCCATTAATGTCTAAACCACTGTCAACAAAAGTGAGTTACACCCCTTAATGAAAGTTTCTGAAGTGCCAATATTTTGTGTGGCCACCATTACTTTCCAGAACTGCCTTAACTCTCCTGGGCATGGAGTTTACCAGAGCTTCACAGGTTGCTACTGTAATGCTTTTCCACTCCTCCATGATGACATCACGGAGCTGGTGGATATTCAAGACTTTGCGCTCCTCCACCTTCCGCTTGAGGATGCCCGAAAGATGTTCTATTGGGTTGAGGTCTGGAGACATGGTTGGCCAGTCCATCACCTTTACCCTCAGCCTCTTCAATAAAGCAGTGGTCGTCTTAGAGGTGTGTTTGGGTTCATTATCATGCTGGAATACTGCCCTGCGACCCAGTTTCCGGAGGGAGGGGACCATGTGCTGCTTCATTATTTCACAGTACATATTGGAGTTCAACTCCCCAAAACCTGCTGCACTCATGCAGCCCCAGACCATGGCATTCCCACCACCATGCTTGACTGTAGGCATGACACACTTTGTTCTCGTCACCTGATTGCCGCCACACATGCTTAAGACCATCTGAACCAAACAAATAAATTTTCATCATAGGACATGGTTCCAGTAGTTCATGTCCTTTGTTGACATGTCTTCAGCAAACTGTTTGCGGGCTTTCTTGTGTACAGACTTCAAAAGAGGCTTCCTTCTGGGGTGACAGCCATGCAATTTGATGTAGTGTGCGGCGTATGGTCTGAGCAGTGACAGGATGACCCCCCACCTCTTCAGTCTCTGCAGCAATGCTGACAGCACTCCTGCGTCTGTCTTTTAAAGACAGCATTTTGATGTGACGCTGAGCACATGCACTCAGCTTCTTTGGACAACCAACGCGAGGTCTGTTCTGAGTGGACCCTGCTCTTTTAAAACGCTGGATGATCTTGGCCACTCAGTTTCAGGGTGTTGGCA